>CACRXP010000180.1:185711-241343 GCA_902702965.1 Spirometra erinaceieuropaei | reverse complement strand
CACGAGTGGAGCGCCATTGGCGACAAGAGTAAAACAAAGATTTATTTACTTCAAATACTGCATTGGAACAACCAGTTCCATTCCCTAACGGGAAACCAGTGAAGACCGAAATGTGTCCCTGGGAGACGCCTAGAGCGGGGTTCGTGCTGATAGGAACATAGGCTTCTTGGGAAAAGCAAGGGTTTTAGAGTTATGGTGGAAATCTTAGGTTCAAACATGCCTTTTATCGCTCAATATTCAGAATTGGCTTTGTGCAGATGTTTAGCTAGAAAAACATTTTTTTCTGGTCAGGTCGAGTTAACACATCCAAGCATAACGACCTATGAAAAAGTGGAGTCTAAGGCAAACTCATGGTTTTGCCGCCCTTTTGAGTTTCGTTCAAAACGAGGAATGAAAGAATCAGAGCAGCAGCCCCTTAAAGTCGGAAAAACCCGATGAAATGCGTGGCAGTAGATTTGATAAGTTTCAACTGACCCTTTTATGGCCTGCGAACAACAGTTATTAGTACATCGCTGAACACAAGTAAAGCAGGTCGACGCAGCTCAAAGGCAGAAGAAACTTAGCCGTTATCAACTGAAACTTTGCCTGTGAAGCTTTGATCATTCAGTACTTTCCGTCCAAAAAGCTGGATCTGCTGTCCGGTGTTTCTGGTTGAATTGCTCGACAGCAATAAATGCCTTTAGGCCTTTATTGACTTTGATTCTGATTAAAGTTGGCATCTTTCGCTGTTTTTGTTGTTCATTGTTGACTTTTGAAGTTTCACTGGCATTGGGTTCATACCTGCCCAGTCGTCGCGTCGTGATAGATGGGGGACTTCAGCAGTTGGGTGGTTGTTGTGTTGATGGCCCGTCCGTTCCCCCGTCTGTTATACTGGTTATGAGTCGAGTCTCTGGCATGCCTAACAAGCAAGCATCAGCGGGGCTTGTGCAGATGGCGCTGAATCAAGCCCTTTAAGTCGTGTCAATCAGCCACTTACATTTGCATGCAAGTTTGCGACACTTGGTACTACTATATATGTTCGAACTTCGGTTGCGATTAAAGGATTGTTTGTGCTCTCCCTAAGACATGATTTCGCATTCTGCACTTTCCTGCACCAAAGAATGACAAATGCGGATTTTTTCGGGCATGAGACATCACCGCTGATCCGGCCCGTTTGAGACACCAACTCTTGGTCCTATAGTTTAACTTTTCTCGTGCATTACCGAGTCCATCTTCTCACTGATTATTTATCGAACTAGGCCCATCCTTTCAGACTCCCTGCGTTCAACTATCACATTACGAGACAAACAGAATCCCCTGGGCATTGCTTTCAGTTTGCTAGTACTGCTCATTTGAATCTTCTTATACCGCCTAAGAATTGGAAGTCCTGTTCTTCTTATCTAAGTGGGGACGAACTTTTTGTGATCTAGCGAAGTATCTGTGGGTACTGTAGATCCCCATTTTCCCTACTTCAGGATTAATCTTTGAGACCTAGTTTAACTGACCTTGATTTTAACCTTCACTACCTCAATGTTGCATTTTTATGTCTTACAGCACTGCCTTGTACTTTTGCGCAAATTGCTAGTTACTAATCCAGAATATCTGTTGCGGAAGATCGTCGGCGAATACACCTATATTTAGGTGTTTTCAACTGGTTGGATGCTTGAATAAAGTATTAACTGCCAATTAAACTTCTTAAGTTCGTGCAGAATTGAGCAAAACAGGGGTGATAATAATTAGTCAGTTTCTCATCTTTTCTTAGACTGGAGAGTGAAAGGGGCATGGCAGAAAAAGGGTAGCAGGTAGTACAGCTGGATGCTTTCCTCTTACTTCAATTTAAGCGTTTGGACGGTTAGTTTTGGGCCATGGTAACTGCAGGACTTGCATAAAGTCATTCTGTGAATGCAAGTCGCCCAATCCCCGTCGCCTCAGCCATTGAAAATAGGAGTCGTCCTGAAAATTTCTGAAAATTCACCGGCACTTGATACACTCGCTGAACCTACATGAGCCCAGGACCGGGTCCGATAAAGGGAAGAAACAAGAAACATCAGCAAAGGGAGTTTAATTTTTGCCGAAGACTTAAGTGCACTGCGCGCTGTTAGCTGGTCCACAGTGTGCATTAGTCAGGGTCAGGTGCGAGCGATGAGCTAGTCGGAAGCAAATCGGTATATGTTTGGCCGTAAGAGATATATACCCACAGCTCAAATACACAAGTCAAATACGAGGAAATACGTTAGCTACGAGGGTAAATACTGATGATGAATTGTTTTTGAAAGTTCTGTACAAATTTACAAGCGTATTTTGGCACAATAAAACAAAACGCCTTTTTGTCACTGCAGACTCGTAAGAGTGTATGCCACTATCAGCGGTGGTTAACCGAGGGCGGGACTACATGCGTGTCTTTGCATGGGCCCATATACAGGCAGAAAGTCACAATTAGACTAGGACTTACAAGGTTTGCCTGGTGGTCAGCATTTACCAGAGCCACTTTTCATTCTTCTCTAATCTCTGTCTAACCATTCCAGTGTATATTCTCCCACCATTTCCCGTAAACGACCGTCACTTCGGTCGATATAGCTTGATCCGTAAGAGCAAGTGGAAGAATAAATGTACACAAAATTGATCTGTGTTGACAACTTGTCTTTGTCCAGGGGGTTTAGAATGGGGTTCTGACAACAGAGTTTATACCTCGGCGAGTGGGAGAATCTCGGAGAGGTCTTGATTTAGACGTCTGTGTGGCTTTAAATGATTTTCTAACATATTAATTCAATAGAGATGCTCACAAAAATATGGGTGAGGACAACTTTCCTGGGCGTGATCTGTGCGAACGCCGGGGATAAGGACACGATTGTTTCACGTCTAAATACAAATAACACTTCCAGGGGCAACCAATTTTTATGGAGGGGCAAGGATGCCTTCATGCGAGTTTTGAACTGGCCGTTGGTCAGACGTGTACGAGGGGCAGGGGTTGCCATAGCAATTAAACCTATATTCGCTGCACCCTCTGACTTTACTAGGAAAAAACTGACATCCGTGATCCTTCTTTCCCATACTATGTACTGTAGACGCAGTGGCCTTAAGAGGAGCTTGATTTTTAACTGCAGGGCCAGTTCTTACTTTCTAGCAGGACTGGCCTGCGCTCACTGATGGGCTTTTGAGGCACACGTACATACATGAGTGCACTTTTGCAGTCGTCACGGTCGACCGCCAGTCACTGATCGACTAGGGTCAACCTTAAGGTCATCTGGATGAGAACACATTTCTCGGTAGACTAGAAATTCTCAGAGAAAGTGAATTAACTTTTTTGGACATGGACTTTTCTAAACTGATGTACCATCGTCAGAACTCTTCTCTCTAGTCATTCTGTCCGAGAAGTTGAATCGGAGTCATTAGCTTAATCAAGATTGATAATGTGCGGACAAGGACCTACTAGAATACCTGTAAGGCTTGGCAGTGTGCTCAAGAACCGAGTCTGTCACGTAGGTTGAGGAATTTGGAGACAGATTTCAGACCTGACAGATGTCAGAAATAGCAACGAAGAAGTACCCTGCCCTCATAATTCACACGAACTTTGGTCCCTGTTCTGTGATATCAGGTAGAATCTGTCTTAATGGAAGATCAAGTAAAAACACTGAAAATCATGAAGTATTCAGCAACATTTCAAGGCCGATCTGAAACTCAACGTAACCCAAAACGAACGAGAAGTGTAAATTAATTGAACGGAAGAAAGGTTTTCTCTATAAACGCAAAATGGTATGTTTACGATCACGTCTGTCAGTTCTATTTAAATATATTAGGCACCGATCGGCCTCATGGCATGACAACTTATGAAAACTTTTGTTGCTACAACGTCCCCATAGGTAAAATCAAGCAAAATCCAGATTCTGTTATTGAACCCCATCCCATTTACTTCAAAGAAACAAAATTAAAGAAAGAAACACTGAAATCTACACTCAGAATGTAGGCAGTTGACACACCGTCATATATGAAATCACACTACTCATTAAACGATATTCAGATGTAAACTTCACCAAAACACTGTTATTAGACGCTATTTAATGTCTACTTTCATATTTACTACGGTTTTGGTATAAGAATACATTCTATACATCTATAAACGAACTTTACTTAAATAGAGCCATTTCTAACGTTTTCGGGATATTGCGCCTTTCAAAATAAATCGGCATTTCTAAACAACGCAACACTGCCTTTAATATTTCTTTTATGTTTTTAATTCTTTTAAACTTGTACTTAATTAACACAGAAATCGGACTCATGAAATGATGTCGGTTTGCGAGTGATTGGCAATCATTCGTAAATTTCGACACATTTCATGAGTTAGGTCAGTAACTGTATAAAGAGAAGTTATTTCTATGGCATACCACCGTGTAGCGTGATCGGCCACCGCTCTTTAAGTCAATCGATTTCTGTCGTTCGAAGAACTCTATTTAATGATGCTATAATTTCGTATATTATCTACAGTCCTCTTGGAAGTGCCCTACAAACGTTGGAAACTAATGCCCTCTGCCTGTAATCACACAGATTCAAATGGTATTCGGAACACATGTTGTGAGTTTCATCTTAAAATATGTCTCAGTTTATTTCAAGTGCGTATTCTTTTCGGGCCCAGTGGTCGCAATTTCTGTTCCTCAGTCCTTGCCCATTAACTATCGTGCAATTGCATACTCTAGAGCTGTCCATTAATAGTCCTTAACGGTCGGCCGGAATGTGGGAATCCTGGCAGTGCCTAATGGGTGTGTGCTGCCATGTTGGTGTTTATAGCTGTTTCGCCGCAGCTTAGTAGTAAACGACTACATGACCACCTTCTGGGCAGAGCCTCTACCTTGTACTTTTCGCGGAAAGGAAACCTTCGCTCAGTTCTGCTATCTTTCTATGCGTCAGTGAGCCAGCTCTGAGTGAAACTTATCTTCCCCGAGCAACTGGTCGGAGAACGGATACCCAGCTGATTGATGGGGGTTGTTCCCGTGAGAAGCCGAAGGCAAGCTAGAGGCCGGAATTTGCTATTTAAGTAGTGCTGGTAGTGTCACTCCTATGATCACCATCAGGGCATGGGACACTGTACGGAAGTTTTTACCACTTTATATTTGTTGTATTTGCTCTATGCAATAGCCGTCTCGATTCGCTAAATACGGATATCAGTCAACGCACTCCAAGGTGTTTCTTTGAGTCAGTGTAGACAATAAGGTAAGACAGGCACATTTTAATTACTTTGTGGCTTTATAAATGCGTGCTTTTAAAAATTCTTTGAATTAATTGGCATTAGCAGAACGAAGACCGCTTACGAGCAGGGATATTTTCCCATAAAACTAAATAGCAGGATATCCGATCAGCACAGTCGGGATATAAGCAGGAAGCTGTTTCGAAAGTAATTTTGGAGACGACAGCCACAAAAACTGCAGCGCTTGGATTTCGGTTTGACATACTAAAGAGAGGGTCGGTGAGTATCTAACCATTCGGACGCAGAAAGCCTGATCGCGTCAAAGTATTATTCCTTTGTTGCAGCCATATTAGCATTTAAAACTGAATCAAAACAGCTACACCATGTTCAAGAACATTATCGCAAAGATAAGAGAGACGGGACTGGTTGTCTTTTGCCCACCTATCATTGCAAGCTCGTCCTGCCCCACATAAATGTCAGAAAACCGAAAGGTTGGCACGGGGTTAGTTGGTTGGGGAGTTTAACCCTCGGTTGCAGTAGCCAGGGTTTCAAGCACTGTCAGTCACAATAGGGGATATTTGATGATCCATGGAGTAGGGTTCGTCGGTCAAACCTGGTGGTAGGATTGAAAACATGCTCTTCAATTCTGCCCCCAAGCTCTGTTCTAGGATTCTGGCAAGTGGTTACATAACGATAAATGAACAAATATCGAAAATTGCTGCTTTTAACAACTTATGGTAGCTGAATGTTCAGCTCTCTCTTATTCGCTGTCCTGACTCGAATAACGATCGAAGTCCCATGGCCCATGATTTCTATTCGGAACGGTTAGATTCCGATAGAGACGAACGCCGTGGAGTAATATTCTAGGGCAAACAAACAAATGAGCTTCGTCTATGTGACAGCAAACCACTGCGACAAAGTCAATCGGTAAATGAGGGCGCTTTATGCTGAGTTGTGAAAGCATTCAGACCATTGGCGACTGAACACCAGTCGCTTCCAAGAGATAATAAGAGCGCACAGCTACAACAGCTGTAGAATTGCGATACAAAGTTGGATTCCTTACAGAAATCTGGTTCTGGAAAAATAGCCTCATGATTGGAACAGGTATGGTATAGCAGTGTATTTAGGCAGTCATTAGTGACCCTATTGAAAGCTGCGTAGATACTTTCAATATCAAATAAACGTGTTACTATTGTGTTTTCAGTAATGTAGGTGTTTACATTAGAATGCGTCGGCGGTGCGGAGCTGCAACTTGGGCACCAGCAGTTTTTTGAAGGCCACGAGCCGAGTGGCAGATCGTCCTTTTCGTGTACATTTGAGATTATAAATGCAATTATATGCGATTAGCACTTGTGTATTTTGCGGGAGAAAATTACGTCTAAAGTGCAGGGGTGCGTTACATAGGAAATGAAATCAGGAAATAAAGTTTGTGGCTGTCCGTAGATAGTCTTGCAGTGAGTCGTCGTTTATCAAAAATCAAACGATCCAACTGCCTTTTGAATACAACCATTGTATCAGATGTCACTATTTCACTTGGGAGTGAGTTCTACGGTCAAACTACACGCTGACTGAATGAAAACATCCGGTGGTCTAAGTGTGTACGCTCCATTTGAGCCTGTACGGATGACCGTGCAGATGACTTATGTTCGCGAACTCAAAGAAAGCTTCAGATTTGGGCCAACAGTCATGCCCGCGAATAATGCGGGATGTCCATAACAGGCCACACCTCATTTGTCTATAGGATAGGGGGAAGACTTAAGTTGGATCAGTCTTTCTGGATATGACAGAATCCCAAGACCGTCTACCAGTTTTGTCGCCCGTCGTTGCACCTGCTCTATGGCTTCACTGTCTTTCTTCATCCAGGGCATCCATGCTGGAATCCCGTACTCCAAATGCGGCCTGACGAACGTACCGAATACTTGAGGGAAGAATTTGGGAGGAAAGACTACGAAGGCATATCTAGTCCATTGCGTGATAATGGTTGCCTTCTGGACGGCTCTTTTGCAGTGCTTGGTCGGCAGCAAGTTCGAACTTGTCCAGACACTTCATTCTTTGGGCGTGTCCACTTCTTTTAGTGGAACCCCATTTATGGTGTACTGGTGTTTCTGGAAGCGTTGTCCTGTATTACACATTTCCAAATCTTATGTGGGAATTGTCCAGGATGAACGTTGTGCAACGCCTTTTTGAAGTCGAAGAAGACGACATCCAGTGGACGGTCCTTGTCTGTGACTTCTGTCCATTTTTCTGACGTATAAAGGCCACTCGTAAGACATGAATGACCACGAAGAAATCCGTGCTGGGTAGCACACATTGGGTTCGTCTGCCCCAGGTACATCATCTAGTGTCCCTTGATAAGTCGTTCCATGGTAATGATCAAAATTCAGGTTAAACCTAGAGGACGGTAATTTTCGGGCTCAAGCCTATACCCTCCTTTGCAGATTGGAGAAATAAAGGCAGTATTCCATTTCTTCGGCAGTTCACCTTTTTCCACGGACTTTTGAAATAACATGGACACCGGATCGCAAAGTACGTCCGCCAATTCGCGAAGGACCAGCGGGCAAATTCTATTTAGACCAGATGATTTGACAGGTTTCAGTCGGCGTAGTTCTATCATTATCAACGTGGGCGAGAAGTAAAGATTATTTTCTTCTTGTTCTGGGTAAGGGATAGGAGGGGGATTTGTTTCATGAGTGAATACCGAATGAAAGAAACTGGATAAGACTGATGCTTCCATTTGGTCATCCGTCTCAGTTACTCCGTCTTGGGACCTCAGCGCCTGAATCGGGTCCCGATTCTTTTTTCCACTAAGTAAGTAACCACAGAGGATTTTAGGATGTTCCAAAGAGTTTTGCCATGTGCATAGCTCATAGTTTAGGCTGGGCATACAAAGCGTTGGAAGTCTGCCCGGTCATGCCTCTTGAAGGTCAGGTCGTTCCCACCAACTTAATGGGCGTTATTAAATTTGGAATCATGCAAAGCTTTTGTTACTTGGCTTTGAACTGCTAATAATCAAAGCCGTAAAGCAGGTGGACTTAGGCAGATCAAGGAGCGTACTGCAGTGAGTAGTCCATGGCCTCGGCGAACTGGACTTCGAATATGGCCAACTGACCGCGGAGATCAGATAAAAACCTACCACAAAATTTCTCCTATATTTGCTTTAGGTTCTTTGGAGTATAGATCGTTGGTCGCTGTAAGATATTTCGAGATCAATTTCGAAAAAATTGATTGATTTCCTTCCGTTGGTTTGATCGGCTCACTGGGTGTCGCTCGGACCTGACAGGTGTTTTTCATGCGCTATTTCCTCAGGCACAGGATTAAAATGGACAAAATGGAATCAGACAGAAGAATTTATGCCATCAGCTCCGAAGACTGTCACTGGTGACTGGCACTACAGGACCTTGAGCAACATCATCATCCCCGACTGCCATCCTGTCCCGCATCTTCAGAACTTCTCCAGTATCTTATTCGCAAATGCCGTCTTTTCCAAGGCTGACTTGGCCAGGACATTTCATCAAATCCCCACCGCACAGGAAGACGTTTTGAAAACAGCCGTTACTGTCCTATTTGGCCTGTTTGAGTTCCCACACATGCCGTTTGGACTCAACAACGCCTCCAAAACTTTCCAGAGGTTCGTAGACAGAGTATTTCACGGCCTAACCTTCGTCTACGCCTATATTGGCGACATCCTTGTAGTCATGTTCACCTCCGAATAACAGGTGAAGCATCTTGCAACTGTGTTTAATCGAGCCCAGCAATTCGGTGTTGCTCTGAACCCGCCAAAGTGCGCCTTCAGCGTCCCCTCCCTCGAGCTTCTCGGACACTTGGTTGACTCTACTGACATTCACTCACTTCCTTCGAAAGTCACGGCCATCGTGAATTCCCGCCCTTGATTTCTAAGTGCCAACTGCAGTGTTTTCTTGGCATCTTGAATTTCTACCGTCGGTGCCCCTCGAAATGTGCCTACAGCACTCTGCCGCTCACAAACTTCCTCTCGGGTCCCAAAGGTTCATCCGAGATCTCCGCAGTCGTCCGGGATGCTTTTGACGAGGTGGAGACTGCTTGGTCGACGCAACCCTTCTGACCCCTACTGCTCCCGAAGCAATCATCTCCCTCAAGATCGACGCCTACAATGTTTCAGTCGGGGGAAATGGATGTCTTACATCTAATGAGGAGCTGGGAAGATGGTCGTGGGCATGGACCACTTCAAAACTGCTCTCCCGAACAATCTCCCGATTGAGCCCCGTGTTCCTCTGCTCCTCCGCCCCCCCCCCCCTACCATTTGTCCCTTCATCTCGTTTTCCTACTGTTCCTGCAACTCCGTTACCATCAGCTACAATATCGTCGTCTCCCACCAACTCTCCCACCCCAGCACACACTTAAGTCTCATCTTCTGTCACACTTGCCTATAGCGCTCGAGGCGGACAATGCGCTCACTTTCGCGATAGCTTCGTTACTTATGCTTCCTCGACATTGACAAGTCCTCCGGTGTTGCCGTCCATTGCCTTTGCTCTGGCCTGGGACACTGTGGCAGACCACCTTCGTGGTCGTCATCGCGGTCATCTAATCATGCAGCCTTTCGGTCGCCTCATGCTTCCCGTCATTCCGTTGCCTGAGCCGTGCGTAACCTTATACCGACCTGACAGAGGCTTGGCGACAATAGACGTCCCGTCCCTCAGCGATTGTCTACAGGCGGACAAAGCCCAGGCGCACGCATACACCTCGCGTCGGGGCTATGGACCTCAACGGCTGTTACTCGCCCGATGAGGCGGCCGGCTGTCACTGCCTACTGGGTCGCGTGTACGCTCTCCCGCGTCCCTAAAGATTCTCGTATTGTTCTGTCTTCCTCGTCTGTTGATTTGAGGATCTTTGTGCTGTCAAGCATCGTGTATCGACATAATTATTCGGAGTGAAAAGGGGCTAAACTCGATTCGAACCTAATTTTTTGTTGATCGATAAGCAATTTTACTAGTTTATGTTATAAATTGCATATATGAGACGAAATTGTCAATTACTATTACCTGTCTACGCGTCTTTTGAAATGAAAGAAGCTGCTGAAGCAGAATTTGGACTGATGAGACCTTTTAGACTAGTCATGCTCACAATTCATGGCAATGTGAGGCGATCGAGGGGTCCCATGCGCTGCTGGGTTAAATTGTGACAGTTGCGTCAGTAAAACTGTATGAAGGCTGAAAACTTACCTCTGAGAATGTAGTCTGCAACACGTAGACGGGACCCAAACGCTCAACTCGCAGCGTGGACCAGACAGACTTAATGAGCCTTCGACTGGCCCTGGAGAAACTATTCTGGGTGAGGTAGTTCAATGTCGAGAGAACGCATATCTAAAGGCTAGTCAAACTGGCCTGTGTATCAACGTCCAACAGGTTATGAAGTTCTACGCCACTACCCCCAAAGGAGTCAAGGATAGTATGGCTGCCATAGACTAGACGTGAGAAAGACTGAGGTCGGTCAGAGAAAAGGTGACAATAACTTCACCTGAAGAAGGAGCCATAAGAGAGTGCCCACGCCTATTTTCACAGACTGTGTCTGTGGCAGAGACGCGAAACTCCTAGGTCTAGCAATCGTAAAACCGCTGACTTTGTATTCTATGTCTTAAATACTGTTTACTGTCGTTTCTGCCACTGTCTCTGATCATGAGTTCGGGCGAGAATCCGAAACGTCAGGCGGATACAGCTCTTGTTCCAGCGATCGCTTTCACTTCTTATATGATGCTTACTGTCATGTTGTAAGTAGGAATCAAAATTGAATAACATTTGAAGGCCTGCCTCACGGGGAGACAGGCATTCGGGAGAGAGTTCTGCGGATTAGGGCGAAAAGTACTCGAGCGCCAGAAAAACTACACTATTCTTATAACATTTTTGACTTTCGCGTTATTGAAATGGCAGGTGGCGACAAGGAGACAACATTTTTGAGTACAACATCCCAAATATTGCCTAACATCCGAAGTTTCTTCAAGGTCAAGGAACATCAACAGTGGCCTAATGATAGCGTCGCGCGCCGGCCAGTGGGAACAACGGACAGCCATGTCATGCATGTCAAAGGATACATAGACTCGATGGAACAGTCTGGCATTACCTAGCACCTTCACTGTCTTGGTGGCCCCGGCAGAGAGAGAAGCCATAAACAGAAAAAGAGGGCGACGTTAGGCGTCGGGAGAACCCACTGTCTCCCTCTCAGTTGTCATGGGGCTAGAGCAAAATCACACCTTCGACTTTGCTGTCAAGAGGGTAATTAGACAAGTTCGGGGTAAGCGTGAGAGGAGTTCGAGGTGTTAGTTTCAGTCAGAAACGAAGTAATCGATCGCCTCAGCTCATACCGCGTATCAGACTCTACACTGTCAGACCGAGGAGCATAGACCATCCTCTTGAAAGGTGACTGTCACTGAGGTCACTGCGATCGCTCATGTAGGCACGAAACGGTCACCACTTGCAGTTACCATACATGTGAAGGTGAACTGAAAGGCTGAAGCAAATAACTTTCCTTTTGTCGATGCTCTTCTTTTATCCCTCATGGTTAACAAACAACGTCTTTTAGAAACCGAAGACAACAATCTCCCGATTCATTGATATTTTGGCAGATTTTGAATAATTCATATTGACCCAACTGTGAAAAACTCGGCGCCTCGGTGGGATTCGAACCCACGCAGTAAGGGGAAGGCTTTAGTACAGCCAACGCTCTAACCACCTGCCGAAATATCAATGAATTACTTGAGCCTAGTAGTCATCTGGTGGATTCTAGGTGAATTACTTAGGAAATCCTGCTTGGGCAGTCAACTTACTGTATCAGATTTGGTGGATTCCAGACGTTGCAGTAGGTTGGGCGGGTAACTTGACCCAAGTGTGATAAAACTCGCGTCGTCCGGCGGGGCCTCGTAGCTCAGGTGGTTAGAGCGTTGGCTGTACTAAAGCCTTCCCCTTACTGCGTGGGTTCGAATCCCACCGAGGCGCCGAGTTTTTCACAGTTGGGTCACTATGAATCTTCTGATTACAAACTCCAGAAAGCAAGGATAAATACGATTTAAAAGTTGCCGCAACGTTAACGCCTATCTAATTGTAGATGTTTTGGTTATTACAGGCCAAGTAATGGAGTGCCGAATTGTTTTTTTTATTTTAAAAACAGGTCATTTCAGTCAAGGCTTTTCAGAAGTTACCAAAAATATATGTTCAAATTAGTTGCGATTGGCGAAGAATCTTTTTCGGCAAAGTGCCTTTTAAGGAGAGCTTAAAATAAGTGTTGCCGCTGAAGCTGAAAAATAAGGGTGCGGAGCTCGAAGACAGACGTGCGGCGTGGCCAGAGACAATGGCAAAGTTGACCTAAAACCTAGTTTGCGTTAACTATCCACCCGACGAACTCAAGGAGGGCTTTCATTATAACTAATGTTGGCTGCATTAAGGGTACTTTACATCTTTATATTCGGGTGGACTTCGTTTTGAGTAAGTCCTTTTGATATTGGAAGGCAGCGGCGAAATATCTCCAGTGCTTAGACGCAAGGTCTCGCTTGATTAGAAATTGGGCACTTTATCGGTTCTTACCAGTCACAGGAAGGCAATTAATTATTGATTTCTAAACTGCACAACCCCAAGAGTACATTCCACAGTTGGTGCTGTTTTTATACAGGCTGAGCCTGGGACGACTGGGCTATAAGGTAAACATTTATTTTCATGAAAGTTTGGAGGCTTTTCTACAAGCTCAAACTTGCATCAACAATAGATGCTCATTTCAAATATCTGACGGAACCTTATACACGACTACATCGCTCAGTACTAAAAATCCCTGAGGCCTCGGGGTATGGGAACTCCTCAGGACACTTGATCTGCTTTCCATACACTTGAGGGCCACTGTCTTTGCGAATATCTCAGTGGGTCAGAAAGCCGGATACGTTCAGTCAAGTACATGCTTGAGCCGGGAACCCTTAGGCTAGTTACTGCCTTTGTTATGGATAAACCGGTCTATGCTTGGACTTAAAGATAAATATGCGCGGGTATATACGCGAACGGAATGAGAAGAGTTAAAGTAGCTATGAGAATGCAGCTTGTTGTTAAACTGCTATTGGAAGTCGTGTTTGAGTTTTACAGAAGTATTTTTTGCGCACCAAAACAAAACACTTTCTGTGGCACCACACCTCAATGCACTTTAAAAGTATCTGTGTTTGTGTAGAGCCCTAGGGAAGCGCTGAACGTTCAGTAAAAATACGGAAGCATGATGAAGCGCACCACTAGAGAGCGTAAAGAAATCAAACCTTTCCCCGCCAGCTTTGGAAGGCAAAAATCTCAGAATTAACGTCCTGAGGCATTGTGGCTTTAGAGATACTATGCATTAGACGCAGGATTCCTGTTAACTGAAGGTTTTCACCCAATAATACACGTGTTTAAGCTCCATAATCCAAATTACTACTCAACATGGCTAAATGGAAAACCTTTCGTAACTGGCAATGTTTTACTTCCATTTAGGTTTCCGGCTTTTAAGCTTCGGAAAGTTTTCTTTGAACCAGCTGCAGTGCAACGTTTCTGTGTAGGAATAAGAAATCTTGAAAACAATGAGTGAGCGACTACAACCCCTTTACCGCGCTCTGTTCCACATGTAACGTTGTAGGGCTACTGTGAGCACAGCCATTCTAGAAAGCAGAACGCCGAGTTCCTCGTCATACCGAGGTCTTGCTTTTGTTGGGAGCTGATGAAAAATGTTCCAAATATTCAGATATTATGAGCTTTATTGCATTGTAATATCCTATTTTGGACAATATTTGTAGTTCCAAACCAATGACTTGGTGACACTGGGGAGCATAACATAACCCAGGAAACCCAGGCACTTACAAAGCAATCCTCAGTACGTAACTCCAGGATTCTTTTAGGCTGACCGAGAATAGAGAAGACTCGGGAAGCTGGACATTGGCACTTCCATACAGTTTCCGGTCAGCGTAGTAGGAAAATGGGGTAAGATGTGGTTATGTAGCCCCACCTGATGGACACAATACCGTTGGGGTTGGGGTTATGGGTTTGGTTTATGGGTTAGGATTAGGGGTTGTAACTGGGGATTAGAGTTAGGGGTTAGGGCAAATAAATCCCAACCGTTTAAAGTACAACCGCGCATTTCCAATAGCTTTTCTTTTGTATACAATTACCTGACCTCGTTGCCTGTGCGTTCCCCGGTCCCACCTGCAAAAATCCCTATTACCATCGGTATCCTACTACAGATGTCTGGGGTTTGTTTACTTCAGGTGGGGCTACACAACCTTATCAGACCCGAAAAGATACAAATCGTCAGCGCGCTTAGAACAGTCGGCTACTTCCACTGTACAGCGTAACATGGGCTACAGCAAAAATTTTCCCTATGCATCTACTGCAGTATATAAGGTAGTGGCCACCCTTTAACCACTACTATCTCTAAAACAAAGGCCCATCTAGGAGAAGAAAATGCATACCAATAAAAGGAGGTCTTCATCCTGTACAGAAATACCGTAGTGCAGTTGGAGCAAGCGGAGCTGAAGTTGCGCGTCCAGCCACCGCGCTAGTGGTCAGCTCCGATGTTTTGACTAGTTAGGACAATTTTTACGCCAGCCTTGGATTGGGATGGACAGCGTGGGTGTCAGGGAATGACAAGAATGTGCCACATAGTCTAGAATTCCAGGATGCGACCGAAATGTTTGGCCCAAAGGGGTAAGTGGAGCTCACAGGTCCTCTCGACTGAGCGGGAATTGGTTCTCGCTCGCCAGAATGGGTCACACAGGGTCTCGCCCGTTATGGTGGGCGTGAACGGTAGGGTCGCTGCGTAGCTGGTGAGTGGCAGTGGGATTTCTGTGTCTGGCCTTTTTGAAAAATCGTCTGATGAACGATACCGTTGTTAGGTAAATGGTCTGGATGACTATTTAGAACTCTTGCTGATCAGTAAAGCCGCAAAGTCCGACCTTTGCATCAAAGCTTCCCGACTCTTACATCTACCGCGGCTAACCATACAAACGTGTAGTTAGGTCGTCACGTTCTGCTGTACCCGACATTGCTGTTTGCCTTATTCCCTTGAGCCACCACTTGTTCTCTTGAAAATCATGTTACTAAATTCCATAACATCTTCATTAAGGCCAACGCTAAGGGTGACAAAAAACGAAAGTTAGTGGTGCGTGGGCAGGCCGACGCAAGTACTCCTCTATATATGACGCTGGAGGAAAACTGACGGATTATAGCGCACATGCAACAAACCATTTTGTGGAAATTCAAGTCGGCGAACGTACGTTTTCGATTATTCTTAATCAGCTTAGTCTTTTATGAAGTCAGAAACAACATTCGCTTCGGCAAGACGGGTGCTGTATTTTTTGCCGACATTAACTACAAGGTAATGACAAACATCCTTAAAAAAGAGTTGGTGCAAGTGCAGAGGTCAGTAGGAGTGCGTTCTTGGTTTCTGACGTCTGAAATTAGTTTTAAGGCGCACCGTTAGACGGGACACAGTGCAGAGGCCGAACTACGTCAGTTACAGCTTAAGACTGCTGTGCAGATGCAGACTTTCTTTCCCAGCTCATGCCAACACCTCCGTAACAGCATCCCTGAAGCTCGGGATTTAGCTGGTACCTGTACTGTCACGTATGGTATATCACTAAATACTATCGCCTGCCCGTTGGCAGCTTGGGGATATCACGCGCTTATTTCGAAGTGGCTGATGGGTTTCGGCCCAGATAATTATATCGAAATTCAGTCTGAGCCTATAAGACCGACTTACACCAAGCTAGCTATTTATTTCTAAAGAAATCAAAAAACCGACGTATTTATTTCCTGTACACCGTACCTGCCAATACTACGAAAGGAGATAGTGAAGAAAATCAGCAAGTCCCTCATGCCCTTTCTTCATCATGAAGTATGAGTCCTGGGAGATGTTAGCGTTGCTATTAGTGCTTTGCCACCTACTACTGATCGAGAGCAGAGAGGGTGTTATTTTTCACTTCAGCCCAAAACATCTATACGTCATCCTATGGCGCAAAGACATGCTGCCGCTTTTATATGGGTGTACTATGAGGATATGTTGCTTGACCGCTTACGTTGTAACTGGGCTTGTTGTTGTTGATATTCCAGGCTTAAGACATGTGTGCCCCCTGAGACGTCCTGGTTTGGTAGAAGAACGCTCACAGATCGTGCTACGGAACTCGTCTTGTTGTGCTCTGGGGCTCTCGAGTCCCGCCAACAGCCGCGTAGCGGCGCGAAAAATAGGCAGAATGACATTACCGACAAAGACAATGGAGACTGGCTAGTCTCCGCTGTCTTTGTTGGTAATGCTACTATGTATTGGTTTCTATTTCATAGACCAATTTCAAGCAGTTACGGTATTTTATCTTCTAGAGCGTTTATATTGATCCTTAAAATCCTAAAATCCTCATCAAAGAAATGGCCTGCCTTGCAGCCATTAAAGCATATACTGGTCCTAATTTTAAGCAATAAATCTACACGATTCCTGCTTCGCGCTGATTATCTAGTGGAAATTATTATAGTTTTCCTAGGTCTGTTACTTCCACGAAACAGCATTTTTCCTTATATAACCGAACACCTGATTAGAGTTCCGCTTGTCTCTCCTAATTGTGTTATATACAAGAGTGAGGCAAGAACTCTTGAACTCTATCTGTTATGAAAATGAACAGTAAAGTCTGCCGATGTTGATTTCTAACCTAGTGACTACGAGCGATCTTGACTTTAGAAAGGTTTTATGAAGTATTTCTGCGTCATTCCACTCAGAGGTCTTGTCTGGCTTGACAACGCTCTCTTATATAAAAGACTTCAGGATGCCTGCAGTCTCGAATCAGTAGTCTGATAGTGTCGTATTATCAACTTTATATTCATGTTAGGAAGTGCAGTCATGAAACCTCAAAAAAGTAATCAGCAGCTTTCCTCCGGAAGTTTCCTGGCGTGGATTATTGAACTTGTTAAGCTTATCCAATTACCTTTTATCCTTCCTATCTGCCTTTTGCAGCTCACATCTAGTGGTGCTTCCCAGCTGAGAAAAAACGCGGCATTGCCAGCCCTCTGGTGGACCTTAGGTATTTTGAAATCCAGGTGTGAATTGTCGTTATGAGTTTGACTCTTGTTTGGACTCGGTGGCATGCTTTTTAATCTCTGTTTCATCTCCAGTTAGAGCACATTGTTTAGACCTTTATTATTTCTAAGACCTCAATTTCTCGACCTATTTTTGGGAGCCAGTAAACCTTACACAATGCTCACTGATAGGCACGTTCGAAGGACAAATTAAACGTAGTAATGACAGTTCGGCCGTCGTTGTCGATGATGTCCACCGTGCGCTCCATAGCAGGGTGGGAGCAGAGATGGCGACTTTCGTGGGAATTAGTTTAAAGTTATGGCGAACTTGCGCAGCATCCACCCAACTCCCTCCTCCTCGTCCACCTGGGTCGGTGCAAGACGGAGTTAAGAAGACCGGAGGCGGCAGAGGAGGCAGTTGGCTGGCATGGCACAACCCCACACCTAGGTGTACCACCACACCACCTAGTCCACTACGTACATTGACCAGGACTTTATAGAATTAAAGGGGAGGGGGTAGCTCGGATCCCACAGAGTGGGAGTGCCATAAAGGCCATACTAAGAAGCAGCCATTGTCGCCTGACTTTTAGACCACCGGTCGGCTGCCCCACGCAAACACATGACACTGGGCCGACTGCGAGGTCCAAGTTTTCCGTCAGTTGTAAACCTTCCAACCCACGGCTTCTAGCGCACTGTGATAGCATCAAGCGCATCAGATTGTTTATAGTGAGGAAAATGCGTTGAGACGTCGACCTCACTCTCTACTTTCACTCACAGGCTCCAGCCATTGTTCGGGCCGGTCAGTTGTCTGGTGCAGGGAATGGGTGCAGTGGTGGCTGACATGGCTAATGATCTTGTCTGCGCGCGCAACGTGCACGGTCTGTCCCCCCCCCTCCCCCCACCAAACACAAGCACCAGGATTTCACATAAAGTTGCTGATTAGCATGATGTCACATACATGAGAGTGCCAGAGGTCACGTTAAGAAGGGGCCACTGCAGCCCAACTCTCAGTCCACCGGTCGGCCGCTCCTCACAAACACGAGCAGCACTGACTGCGGGGTACGAGTTGGCAACTTTGTAGGCCACAGCGTTTAATGCACCATAATAGTCTTAGGTTCGGATCACGCATGCAGCAGAGTAGCCACATGGACAGGGAGTCGAGGAGCACACTTTCCGCTCAAGTGATAGATGTCAATTTAGTGCTTGCGTTGTGAGGCAATGAGTGATAAAGACTTTTGTTGCAGGTGCTGGTGAGAGAAGGTTTAAGGGTGTGATATGGCCGGCGGTGATCTACCGCAGGTTAACATGAATGCGCATGTAGTCTAGTGGGTTAATTATCGACGTGGGGGACGAGGCAGAGGTGGACGGGAGGCACCACTTAGTGTCGTCTGGGTGCTGGGGTTTGTCCGATGATGTCTAATAGGACCGATTTGCACCCGGAACGTTCGTTGACATCGTGGGTATGTTGGGGGAGGTTGAGCCTTGGCGTTGCGAGGGGGGAGCAGTTGGGATTTTTGAGCTTCGCGTGTGGATTTTTCAGTGGTTCGCTTCGTAGATCTTTGCTCCTGCCTTCACAGTACTCCTAAAGGCCGGTGGGCCCTGGGCGAGGACTTTCCAATTTGCCGGGTTGATGCGTAGGCGCTTCAGGGAAGTCTTCAGTGTCCTTGTAGCACCGGATTTTATCATCTTGTCAACGAGAGCCCGTGGCGACACCTCCATAGGGCGTAGGGGTGTCCAGGTGGGATTCCATGTGATGGTGGTAGTAGGTCGTTCACTTGCTTTCAAGTGTTGGCTACGCCTAACGTCCATTAACTGGCACAAGACTCTAACTTGTGGTTCCTCGAGGCTGAGCTCTGCCCAGCGGCCACACCCTGGTAAACGCCTTGGCCGCCGGGCTAAACCAGGCGAGGGTATCCGTGTTTGTACCCCCCACACACGATAACTGCTCCCCTTCCCCTTCCCCTTTCTCCTCCCCCTACCCCTCCCTCTTCCACTCCCTCTCCTCCCTCTCTCTACTCATTACTCTGCTTCCTTCCCCACAGTTGTAAAGCCCTACGGCAAGGGCGACATGTAATCACGTAGGCGGCCTAGGCCAATGGGTCGTTCTCTCACTAAACCTATACGTGACCCACAGTGGCTTTCGGCAGCCGTCGGCGACCGCTCAGCAGCCCTATTTAGGGGCTGAGGGGGAGGGGGCTATGAAGAGTTCCCTAAATAAACGCTGGGTTCACACCTGCACGCAGAACGTGACTCGCAGACCACAATACCTGCGGTTGAAACCATTAAGCAAGAAACAACAATCCCTCTCTCTTCCCCTCCTCCTCCCATCCGCCCAACCCCACAGACTGGGAGGGTGAGTCCGCTCACTCTGGCAGCCTGAAATGTATGTTCCCTTTTAGACAATCTGAGTGGTTGATTAGAACGGAGGACGGTGCTAGTCGCTCGGGAACTGGCGCGCTACAAGGTGGACATCGCCGAACTTAGCGAAACTTGTTTCTACGAACAAGGCCAACTGGAGGAGGTGGGTGGCGGCTACGCTTTCTTCTGGAGCGGTTGACCAGGGTAGAGCGACGGGATGCAGCGTGGCCTTTGCCATCCGGAACGACATCGTGAAACTAATGCCCTGTCTGCCGCAGGACATTAACGATCGTCTAATGGACCTCCACATGCTTTTTTGGGAGACAAATTCGTCACCATTGTCAGCGTCTACGCTTCCCCGATGATCGACCTGACTCTGAAAAAACAAATTCTACGAGGACCTGCACGACATCCTGGCCACTGTGCCGAAGGCAGACAAGTTGATTGTCCTTAGGGACTTCAACGGTCGCGTTTGCACAGACCATGCTGCCTCGAGAGGAGCGCTGGGTCCCCATGGTCTTGACGGCTTCAAAGACAATGGCCTACTCCTCCTACGAACCTGCGCAGAACGCCGCCTCATCCTGACCAACATCTTCTTCTGCCTTCCTACGCGCAAGAAGGCCACCTGAATGCACTCTCGGTCACGACACTGGCACCTGCTGGACTATGTCCTCGTCTGGAGGCGAGGCCGGCGGAATGTGCTGGTGACAAAAAAGATCCCCGGTGCCGAGGGGTGGACTAACCCTCTCCTCGTCATTTTCAGGATGCGGATCCGCCTACAACCACGCAGGAGACCTCAAAGTAAGCGCCTCAGAGGTAGGTTGCAGATGGCTTTGTTTTCTTTGCCCGCTAACCATCTCCATTTCAGCAATGAACTAGACGGACGATTAGCCGAACTTCCAGTCGCCTGTACCGACAAGAACGCACCCGTGGAGAACCGATGGTGTCAACTGCGAGACACAGTCCAGTCGACCGCCGTGGCTGCCCTCGGTCGCGCACGTCGTCAAAATCAGGCCTGGTCCGATGACAACGGCGCCGCCATCAGCAACCTGCTCGCCGAGGAGAATTGGCTGCACAAAGCCTAGGTTAACCGCCTTACCGACAAGAACAAAGCAGCCTTCTATCGAAGTCGTCCCATTGTGCAACAGTGGCTGCGGGAGATACAGGGCGACCAGACGGCATGATGGCGTGCGTTACGAGCAATGGGGTCGTCTCAGAGGCATTCGCAGTGACCAAAGACGTGAGGCAGGGCTACGTCCTCGCGCCTACCCTCTTCAGTCTCATGTTCCCTGCCATGCTAATGGACGCCTATCATGGCGAACGCCCCCGGATCCGCGTCGCTTACAGGACGGGCGGTCAACTCTTCAATCAGTGGCGGATGCACTTCCAGTCGCGTGTATCCGCAACTTTCGTCCATGGACTTATCTTCGCCGACGATTGCGCTCTCAAAGCCACAACAGAGGGGAATAAGAAAATGAGCATGGATCTCTTTGCCGCCGCCTGCGACAACTTCGGCTTGATCATAAACACGGAGAAAATGGTGGCCATGCTCAAGCCGTCACCTAACGCGGATTACAGTGCATTTCACGCCAACGCCAACTGCAAGCTGTGGGCACTTTCACTCACCTGAGCAGCATCCTATCTCACAACAACAAAATCGACGACGAGGTGGCCCACCGAATCTCCAAAGCTAGCCAAGCCTTCGGTCACCTACAGAACACCCTCTGGAATTGTCATGGGCGCCACTTCTACACCAGGCTGAAGATACACAAAACTGTAGTCTTGCCGACGCTGTTGTATCGAGCGGAGACCTGGACGATGTACAAAAAGCAGGCGCGGATGCTCAAACAATAACATCTTAACTGTCATTGGCGGAGACTGAAGCTGGGGTGGCATGACCGGATCCCGGACAAGGAAGTGCCGCCATCCACGTCATGCTGAGACAATTGCATTTGCGATGGAGCGACTTCCTTTTCATGACTTTTTCTTGCCACGTAAAACAGCGAATGTGTGCTGAGATGGTGAGTTGGGTGCCGCGCAAGCCCCCCTTACCACAATCCAATTTGCGAGAAAGCCATTACAATACCCACGAGACAGAGATGGTTCTTACTAATCGTGGCGGACGAACCGATATAGTTTTACAGCCTTCGGGGATGTGAATTAATATTGGGTGCTTTTGTAAGGACGAATAAATTCACTGGTACAGCTTTTACTAGCTAGCAATGGAAGTTAATTTTACAAGAAATAGGTTTCGCAGGCCTGTGCTAAATTTGGGAAGCGCCGAGGTTGGAACGTACTCATAAATATCGGTAGAATCCACATTTTTAGATACTCAAAGCAGAGTGATAATAGTTGTGGAATTCACCGCCGATGGAACTAACACTGACCACCGTCAAGATTGAGAGCACAAATATAAAAATTCGAGGTCCAGACATTGCATCGCGTTCATCATCTCCCGAAGAAGATGAATAAGAAGAGAGGACGAACTCATGGACCATATTGTATTCGAACTGACGCCTCGGAAACTTCCTCGTTTCCATCATCAGGGTAGCGTGTTTGTTGCTCCTG
This sequence comes from Spirometra erinaceieuropaei, assembly GCA_902702965.1. Lineage (NCBI taxonomy): Eukaryota > Metazoa > Platyhelminthes > Cestoda > Diphyllobothriidea > Diphyllobothriidae > Spirometra > Spirometra erinaceieuropaei. Next base: position 219,230 of record CACRXP010000180.1, on the reverse strand, counting down.
CCGGTCTTGAATTGTTCAGTCTTGCCGCTTGTCTCGTATTATGGCGGTGCTCGACGCACGAACTTTGATCTGCCTGTTTGCCGCTGACTGGCTTAGACCTCCCGGGGCTGACCGCTGACAGGCCTGCGTGACCTTTGTTCCCTTTGGGGTCGGCATAATTGTAGTCAAATCAACGTGCCGGTTGGCCTCTCCCATGTCAGCCGGTGGACTGATCGGTCGTTGCTGTTCATGTGAGCAGCATTCGGCTTCGCGGGCGCATCGGTGAACAATTAGCATTTTAGTGGACCGAATAAATACATGCATGTTTTATTTAGGTTTAAGTGAGCATGGAGTACCACTTCATTGTTTATATGCACATAGTTCCTCGCTGGGTTGCGTGATAGAACTTCGCGCATTGTTTTACCTTCAATGTCATATGCAAAGACCAGACAAAATCATATTATCCGGCAGTCAGATTAAACCCACGAAATCACTTACGGATGGCAAATTTTCTGGGTCTCACCCTAGAAAAAATACTTAGTCAGCAAATTATATGCCCCTCAAGCACGCTGAAGAGATTGCTGAGCCGGCCTTCTTCTGTAAATCTTTGCTAAGAAAACCCGTTGGGACGATGCTAGCAACATAAAGGTTCGAAAATCAAATTTCGTCAGAGGACCAGAGGAGTGAGTGCGTAGAATCCCCCCCCCCACAGACACAGACACTGAAGAAAGGGTACCGTCGAGTAAAACACTAAGCCTTTTTAGGTCTGGGTCGTTTGCAAAAAACTTAGTGCACGATCCTGTTTTAAACCACGACTGTGCCTATACTGCCATAGGACATAAGAGGAGGTTAGGCGTTCTAGGTAACAAGATAAACTCCTACGCATACGTAAACAGATGAGAGAGAGAAAGGCCTAAATGTCTTCATACAAATGAATCGTAGAAACCCGTTTTAAGGTATTCAATCAATGAAATCAGTTCGTTAACGAACGTCGCCCGTATTAAAATCAGGATTACAAAAATAGATAAAACTTACTATTGACCTCTGTATAACATTCCCAATGGCGCTCTGTGTACCAGCCGGCGCACTCCTTGACAGCTCACTGAGTTGATTCATAAATACGGCAATTTACGAGGCAACCGAAGTCCGTGCACTAGACCTCAACGGCGACAGTAACACTGAAAATGGGCGCGCAGCGATGCCCGATGAGGGGCAGACGTGGCAGTGCCTACTCACTGGACTGTCAACTACTTGACACTCTGTCACGCCTACATATTCTATCAGTGTTAGATGCATTCTGAAATTATCGGTTCTAAAATCCGGCTGTAGCTAAGGTAGTATCTCTGCTGACACGGAAGTCTATAGCTCACTCTTGGATTACGAAAGAGATTGGTCGTGTTACACGTTGATTTTATGAACGCAGATCTTTGATGGTACGCGTCTCTTCTTGTTTAAAACGTCACTGAAAGTGCAATTGTGCGTTTTTGTCTCCGACGGTTAACCATATATTGCACGCGAACACTTTGGGCGCTTTATGAAAGCTTACTAGATTTGGCGCCGTTAATTCCCTAGAACTATGCAGTCACCCATTCAGTGTTAGATTAAGAAAACAGTGATCCTTAGTTCTATAACGGTTCTCGTTTTAAGAGAACGAATATCACTTTCTTTCTTTCCCCGACCTGACAAGGGGAAAGCTGCAGACTACCAGGTATTTGCTCCGTAATAAGTCGTATTTGTTTTTTATTTAATTTGTCAGGCAACATGCCAGCACAGAGAGCTATAATTAGGAAGATAATCAAGACTTTTGAACACGAGCCCCCTTCGTAAATCTAGCGTGTTGAATCCGAAGCAGTCTGCTTCATCCATCTCATCTGCATCTTAAGGAAGCGACGCTCTACCGTAGAAACAGCAGGCTCATGATGTTTTGCCTTGAAACTTCCCGACTGAGTGTCGTAGACGATCGTGTAACGACCAGTCATACAGGCAGAAAGAATAACGACATAGATGGAGGAAAGTGGGATGGCAACTGCTGGCTTTGCAATCGTCAAAAGCCAGTAATCAAACCGGTAGTTTCCACTTTCGTAGAAGTTACTATTCTCGAATGCAACCGGCGGTGTGACGAGCCCATGAACCTATTTCGGGGCATCTCACTTAACGCACACCTGCCAGGAAATTCCAGTTCTAACCCCCATATTAATCAGGTCTAGTATGACTGGTTGACTGGCCACATTTCATGAGTCATTCCAGTCTTTTTCACCTTCTAAAACTTGCCATGAGCCTTCCTTGGTTCAAGCGGCATGGCTGACTTCTGTGAGCACCCTATGATCAAAATTATTATCCTGGAGATTGATGTCTGTCTGTTAACTTCAGCGTTATCATGCCTCAGTCAGCCCACCTCGCTGTCTGCGCGTATTGGTCTGATGGCGAATTACCGAGGTTGCTAGTTCCCCAACCCGTGTTCTATAGAACGATCTATATATTAGTGTAAGAGTTCGAAACACGTGGTACGCTATGAAGTTAAGGCCCCTAAACACTTACGCATGTCTTTAGCATGCTAAAAGTATGATAGTAGGGTTATTTCCATCTCTCGGGCAGCATTGGGCCCATGTTAGAGATGACATGCAGGGAAAACAAGTGTGAATTTATGGAGTCATGACTTTAAAGTAGGAATTTTTCGTATGCAATCATCTTTGCGTAAGTTATACAAGTTTGTGAAATCCGTTGTTCGCTTTCTCATCGTTTGCTGAAAACAAACCCGTCTGGAGTCCAAAAATGGAGAGTAATTTGACTGGGCCTACGGACAACGGCAGAGAACCATAAAAAGTTCAAAAGTGCGTATGTTTGGCGTCCGTGGTAATATAAAACGTGGCTTTAAGGGAAGCCCACCACTGTGATTTGTTTCCGATTAATAACCATTGGGTATCCCTAATGATCAATCACTAAGTGACGACTCGATCAGATACTAGGTGAAAATGATCGCATAAAGAATATGCCATTTTAAAGTTTAACAAACTCTCATAGAAAGATTCAGGTGACTACTTGACGATAAATCCTCATCAGGCCATCACATTTATATGATAACAAGATCAATAAAAACATGTGAGTAATTAGATAAGGCGAATACTGTTCGTATTTTCATGCAAGCGCTAGGTGGGGAATATGTGTGGATAACTAAAGGCGGTCGGTATCTATCTACTCATTTAATGGTGGTTAATGTGGATGGCGAGAAGGATGGGAGGAGCCGTTACAATATAAGTATACCTGCCTGATAAAAGTTAATCAAAATCAAATGTTTGTTTGCCAAATAGTTTTCTGAATATTCTTTTGGAAGGCCCAGATCCGGTTATTGCGAGTTGAATAAAAAGAGCGATTATTAAGGTAGCCAAAAATGCGTCCAGCCTTGACTGGCGTGGCGTCATTGGGACGCGGGTTAGCCGCTTAGAAGAAGTCGAATTTTATAGAATACACGATCTCGGCCAACAAATCGCTGTGCCTCAAAGCGTTCTCGGACGTCATAAGGCCACCTGTTGTCTCATGACAGCCAGTTTTTCGGCATTTCGCTACGCGTAGGTTAGGAATGACGCACGTGTTCGCACGGATTCCACACCGATGCCCTCAGCAAGAGATTCGCTAATGAGGATGGGAGAGCTGGACAAGGTTGACAGGCGTAAACGTGATCTGGATTAATGGAATTGGTGTTTTGCGAGAAGCCATTGTCCGTGTACACTAGACTACTGGAAGTGTGAGCATTCTGGATTCTCATATTAATTCATCCGATGAGCTTCAAACGGTATTTACAGTAATGTGTGTGCTAGGTTTCACTGGTCTACACAACGCCCACGCTGTAAATGCGCTGGACCAAAGCCGGAACTAGATTGCGCCACAGAGTCTACGCGGGCCGATAACTACTGGTCCACATGGGGGGAGGGGTTGTGGCAAACCAAGTTGTCCTATATACTGAATCCCGAGACGTCACCACCATCAATACGCATCTGGGTTTGTTTCGATACAAAAGACTACCATTTGGAGTAAGTTCTGCTCGCGGTTTATTTCAATGCTTGATTGATAACATCATGAAAGATATACCTCACGTTTGCGCATATCTTGACGATATATTAGTGACCGGCCCACCTGAATATAGTCATATAGAGACTCTAAACATCGTGTTAGGACGTTAGAAGACCAAGTTTTAAAGTCAGGGGAGATAAGTGTACTTTCCTTGCAGACTCGGTGGAATACTTGGGATTCACGGTGGATAAAAATGGCCTCCCTCCACCCGAACATAAGTTCAAAGCCTTGGAGACGGCGTCGCGCCCCAACAATACCAGTCAATTACGTTCATTCCTTGGGTTGGCCACCCACTTTAGCCGCTTTATGAATCAATCGGCTACAATTCTAAAGCCTCTTTATCGATTACTTGAAAAGAATCGTTGCTGGAACTGGTTGGAGGTCGAACAAAGTGCTTTTGAACAGACAAAGGCGGCTCCGCATCTATCCTAGCTCATTATGACCTGGAAAAGCCTATCATACTGAAATGTGATGCGTATTCGTATGGCGTAGGTGCGGTTCTCATGCCCCGAATGTCCTCTGGTGCGAGATGCCGACTGTCTTTGCATCAATAACCATGTCCCAGGCGGAAACCAACTACTTGCGACTAGATAAAGAGGCCTTAGCAATAATTTTTGGCCTACGTTGCTTCTACCTGCATCTTTTTGACGATCCTCCGAGATTCACACTAATCACAAACCTCTCTTTGGTTTGCTGGGAGAAAAACGAGGGATACCACAGATTTCCTCCTGAGAATGCAGCGATGGGCACCCAGTCTGTCTGCTTACATATATGCAGTGAAATACGTTACGGGTAGTGCAAACATAGCGGCTGACGCCTTGAGTAGGCTTCCCATTGTAGACGATGGCGCTAACGAGGCACCTGTTTTTGAGACCGTGAATCTTTTGCAGAACCTAATCAACGCCCCTTTAACCTCTCAACAACTTCGACAGTGGACGTCGAGAGACCTTCTTCTACGTCAGGTAAAAATATCCTTGCAATCTGGCTGGCCGTCTTCTACCCCCACTGATTTTCAGCTATTCTTCAGCCGTGAGAACAAGTTGAGTCTTGAAGAAGGAGACACGTTCGCCGGGACAAGAGCTTTATTAGCCTGACGTTTCGGATTCCCACTCGAATCCATCATCAGAGAAAAAAAGCAGGAGTAGGAATTCGGATTCGAGAAAGAATCCGAAACGTCAGGCTAATAAAGTTCTTGTCCCGGCGATTGTGTCTCCTTCTTCAAGACTACTTCCTGGGACTCGTCTCTTCGCTTCTATTGACAAGTTGAGTCTTCAAGATAGATGCATACTATGGGGCAATCGTATAGTTGTGTCACCACGAGGCCGACGGGACATCCTCAGAGACCTGCATAACGTTCATTTTGGTACAGTAAAAATGAAAGCTCTCGCCCACTGCTATGTTTGGTGGCGCGAAATTGACGCAGATATCGAAAATGTGGTGACAGCAAGTCACGTGCACCAGATAACACAGAAGATCTTGCCGAAGGTGTCTCTGAAGCCTTGGGCTTGGCCCGACTCGCTGTGGAAGAGGGTACACGTTGATTATTTTGGGCCATTCCAAGGCCATATGGTCTTGGTGGTGGTTGACGCCCACACTAAATGGAATGATGCGATTCCGATAGGAAATTCCTGTTTTTCACTGACTACAATAAACAGGCTGCGAACCGTTTTTTCTACTTTTGGGATACCTGAAATGGTCGTTTCAGGCAATGGCCTGGCCTTTACTAGTACAGAATTTAAAGATTTCATGGAGAAAATGGAATTAGATAGTTAACTACTGCCCCGTACCACGCTGCTTCTAGTGGCCTCGCAGAGCGTGCAGTCCAGGCCATAAAGCACGGACTAGCCAAACAGACGGAAGCGGACTTGGCCACCAAGTTGTCACGCTTCTTGTTCAACTATCGCATAACACCAGACGACTCATCCGGTGCTTTGCCTGCATAATTGATGCTCAAGCGGCAGTTGCGCACACGGCTCGACCTGCTTAATCCATCAATGCATGGTACAGTCATTGAAGAACAGACGAAAATGAAAGCACGATATGATTTAAACACCCGACCACGGGTCGTCGCGCCTAACGAAAGTGTCTGCACGCGACCAGAACACGAGACCAATTGGCGTCCAGCGGAAGTTCGAACAAGCGGGGGACAAATAGTAGAATTAGAGTTAAATGTTGTTACCGACAAAGACAAGGGAGTTAGAAGATGGGGGAATTGTGCGTCGACATCTTGACCAAGGTCGCAGCCGAACGGACACAGTAAGTGGAGAATTCGGAAAGTTCGGACTGCCAGCAACCCTCGATAGGGATCCTCGCATCCCGAGGACTGAACACCCACTGCCTGCGCGGAGCATTACGCCACCAACCGAGGCGTATGTTCCTCCTCCTCCTCCTCCTCCTCCTCCTCCTCCTCCTCCTCCTCCTCCTACTACTACTACTACTACTACTACTCCCGCCAGCACTAACTTAGCGGCAGAGGAACCAGTGACTTCACAAAGCGGCACAGAGGTCGGAAATACCACCCTGAGGAGATCGACCCGAATCCAAAAACCTGTCCAACGTCTGTGGGACGAATTCGATCAGAGCATTGTTTAGCCATCCGCTACTGCCTTTACTGTTTCCTCCCTCCTCCCCATGCTCTCCACTTTAGGGTGGAGGGATGTAGCGTACGCTGTCCGGGATGTCAGGACATCGTGCCACATGAGCGTGACAAGCGAACGATCAAGGTCATGTACTCCTGTTCACACCTTCTTTGTGCTAATTGGCCACCTATCGGCTTATGACACTCACCCCTGCCGTATACCCATCCGTTTCCCTAAGCCTCTTCACTTGTGCTGTCTATCGTACTCAGTACACGTCCTATTTACAACTAACCTTCTGTTTTGCATACACAACACCAGCAAATGATGCTTACCACTTACAGTAGATGTGCTAACTCATGAAATGTCAACAAAAATTTGGAAATGCGTTCTTGTTTCGAAAAGATATATTAAGTAGTGTTGTAAAACTGATCATGATGCAGCATAAATCTATAATGATCCAGTTACCTCAGGGTGTCAGCTTTCGAAAGACCTTATTTTCGGCTGCATGCAAGATCTATAATCCGCAAAAAATGACTACTTAAGTGGCATGCAATTTTCTCATTGATTTTCGATGCCCTTGAAAATTCAATTATATTTCATGGAAAACATGCACAAAAATATTAATTCTTTTACTTATTCGGTAGAAAATCACGTCTTCTTTCAATTTCATACTCAAAAGAGGAGTATAATTCGGTTTTAAAAAAGTTTCTAATTGTGAGATTTTTAATACCGTTAAATGGCCGTTCATGAAACGCCATGTATCTGCATTTACGAATGTGGCTTGTAAAATTAACGATATTGCTCAAATCCACTGCTTCATTTTATGAACCTCATATGGTCTCCTCTTAACACCGTAGAGGAATTCATGGTTTTCCGTACACTTAATTTATCTTTTCGAAACGAGAACGCATTTCGAAATTTTGGTTGACATTTCATGAGTTAGCACATCTACTGTACATTCACTCCGTCAGCCTCATCTAGGCCTTTGGCATCGTGAACCAAAACGGGCTTTAGAAATTAACTGCGAGATTCGGATTTCACTGTTACCCTACATCAACTGACGCCGACAATTATACAAACTACACCCACGCTAACTGTTAGTGGCAAACGCCATGCAGTGATAGACAGGCTACCTTGACCGATAAGCACCAGCTCCGGAATAACCGAAAGCGCGAACGATCTGCAGTCCAGATCTCTAAAACCAGTCAGGCTGTACCACTCAGTTTTGGGCTGTCGTGGTTTCTCCTTGGAGGAAAAATTAACATGTACATGCTGTCAAGGCAGAGACCAGAAGATTTGCCAAACCCCAGCGAGAAGGCTCAGTCATGCACTCACTTAAACTCTATTTGCCGAATAACAAAAGCGGCGTGGAAGGGACGGACCGGGTGACTCAGGTCCTGGAGACAAACAGGGTGTTCAGTATTTATGTTATGCTGAAGCAGATTAAATTTCTGTGAAGCGGTCAAGTGGTGAGGGTGATTGATGGGGAGCTGCCGAAGCAGATGTTCTATGGGAACATGGGTGCTCTTAGGTAAGGTGGATAAAAACAATGAGGTTAGATCGCAGTTGGTAGCCAGGAATGGGAAGGCGGACAGAAAGGTCCCTGTCGTACGGGAATGGTGGGAAAGGGGGTAAATGGAAGGGCTGGTAGAGGAATGCTGGAGTTTCTGGATAAAAGTAAAGTTACCAGGGAAATTGCTGGGAAGTTTTAAGTAGGTGGAATAATGGCAGAAATTTAAACTTTACGCTTAACGCTAAAATCCAACCGTGGCCGCAACCGTAAAGCCTAACCCTAAGCCTCAAAAAGGAAAAGTAATCAAAATCCTAAAACCCAAGGCTAACACAAAACCTGGCCATAACCCCAATCCTAAATTTGACTCCAACCCTAACCTTAACACTTACCTTAAACTAACCCTAAGCCTAAGCCTACGCCTAACCTTATGCCTAACCCTAATCTTCACCGTAACCCTAATGGGAACCTAAACCGTAGCCCTAACACTGAAACCTGACCCTAAAACGAAAACCCTAATCCCAAAACCTAACCTATGCCTAACCCTAACCCTTACTTAACCCAACAGCCTGACCGATACGGGCGATCTGTCTAACTCAGTAAAAGCATACATACTGATAATAAGTCCCCTAGACAAGGTTAGCACACCTACTGATAACAAGTCCGTACGTCGACAGTATCAACTTATAATGTCTGACTACCAACTGTGATCTTACCAACAACGACACAGGGATATCACAAGACAATAAAAAGGCCGGAGAAAGGCCTGCAAAGTGTTGATAGGCATGGTGGGCCACTGCAAAACTGGATCAACCGCCTTCAAGGACAACCGAATACACGACGCAAAGAAAAAGCTAAAGCAGCATTTATTGGCCCCCTATATTCGATAATTAGTTGCCTCATACGTCTTATTCGAGAAGACTCCATTGCCGAAACTTACTACTGTTTGTCCTTACTAGGAGTCCAATGAGGGTCAAAGGTATCATTTGTCAGCTGCGCGACGTAGACTAGTCTCTGCAGCCGCACTTTAATCCACTTTGCCCGCTGATTGGCTTACCGCAAGCCAATCCGATGCTGGACGTAGAAGTTTTCTAGGCGTTCTGTTAGTGGGCACTTTTTTCTCATCCACCGGCAGCTTGCGTTGCCCTGAGCGAGCGATGCGTGAACGCATTCTACTCGGCTGCATGTAAAACATGCTTGCCGGAATGAATCGCCTTCCAGGCCCATGTTTGGGTGGGACACTTGTAGGGCGTTTACTTTCCTCAACCTCTCCAATGCCTATGGCAACTCGCCCTTTATTCCGTTAAACTGTCACAACAGAACTTGGACTTCTATTGACTTTCGGAAGGTATAGTTACTCTTTAAGGGTTACGTGAAGGTAGCCAACAGAACCAGACCTCCAGGTTTCGTCCGAGGGCTGGTTGCTAGGCCCACTTTATCGAGCATTAAACCTTCGAGGGCATAGAGCTATCATGCGCAAGAGGCATGGATCTGGTCGATACTTTAATTAATAGCTGCCAATTTTAGGCGCAGAGTCATTTATGAAGTGCACCGCAGTCATGCACGTGAAGATATACGTTCGTCTCCGTTTTGCCGAGAACTGTGCTTACAGAGACACTATGATAACATGTGGTGGTGAAACTCATAAATTTCACTACATGCCTCTAAGGCAGAATCTTGATCTTTATTCATTTGATGTGTATAGACGAAAGAGCTCTGTCGGCGGGCGAAATGGCGCCGCCGGACGCTCGTCTTAATCGAAGTTTTCAAAGTGCGGTATTTATCGGCGAATGCAAGGACTCCTGGATACCTGGTTGCGAGAGTGTTAAACGAAATCTAAGCGTGTGATTAGCAGAGCGACGAACAGCAGCAACACAGCTGCAACACAACGACAAGATCATTTAGACTGAGCAGAAATTCAAAATGGAAAAGCGAGAGAAGACAGACAGCATGAAACGAAAAAAACCAGAGGAAATGACGGGATGAGGGACATTTGAAAAACGAATCCCTCGTCAAAATAACCACGAGGAAGGAAAAATAAACAGGGACAGGGTACCAAGAACGGCTAAAAAAGAAAAACGAAGTGTCAAAGGTGCTTTTGAGAACAAAAACCGCAGCATCTGTTTGTAAAAAGTAAATGGATGACATGTCTTTCTGTTGGTCGATATTTTTGGCTCAATAAAACATAAAGAGAGTAGTATCTATTTCAAGTCATTAGTCTCATCACCGGAACATGCAGATATGGCATGTAAATTTGCTGTCAACGTCTATCCAACTCTCATATTCAGTAGCTCGTTTGCTGACCTTCCCTGATGATATTTTCCGTCACTCTCTTACCGTCAGACCCAGTCGCCTTAGTTGTCAAGGTTATTTAAGTTTGGATATTTTCCAGCCTTAACAGGAACGACTCCATTGTATCTTTCCTGATGCAATTTTTGACATTATTTCCGCCGTTCAGACTTTGAACCGAGCTAGCTGGGAAGCACTGTAATGACTCACCAAGAGCTTTCTGTCGTCGGTGTCCGGTTCCCGCTTGCATCTACGCACTATCTGTTTCTTGCTGTGAGACCCCCAAGTATGCCCCCTGCCAAGCACAGGCGTCCACATGTTATTCCTGGCTTAGAACGCGTGGCCTTCAACCCCATCCGCGTGACACCATGAAGATCTTTTTAGGGGGTACTATCAAATCCGTCGGTGGCCGTCATTCGAACTGACTAGTCAACTCCAGCGCTGACGTGACCATTGCCATCAGAGGACACTCGACAGTTCGACCGTCGATTTCGACTACCTTCACCGTCTGCTTAACAGCAGGATGCGAGCAGGGGCGGCAACTTGCGCGTGGGTGAGTTTATACTGATAGTAGACTTGCGCAGCGACTACGGCACTCTCTCATTCTCCACCATCTGGGCCTGCTGTTATGATAAGTCAAGAAGAGCGGAGACGGGAGAGGCTGCAGGTGGCTAGTGCGGCGTAATTCTCGCCTAGGCGTACCATCAAACCGCGCTGGTTCACAATAAACACTTGACCAGGATTTTCAGCAATAACTATAATTGGTGGCACCCCACATGTCGGCACTTGTTACGGGTTTGCTCTCCCGATAACATCTGCCGGACTCCAATGCAGCCCTCGTGTTTGTCCAGCGCATCTACCGCGTGGCGCTGCGTGCCACACATACACAGGACTGCTCTCACGGATGAAAGCTCAGTCTGCTTCCTCCATGGGCGCTGCTTGCCGCAACTAAACCTCACCCCTTCATATAGAATCCAGTTCTCATACTGACGCCTTCTATCTTCCCGTAAGCCCTGTGATCGTAGTGGTTAGTGTATGTCCACTGTTCCGGCTGTAGCTAGCGAATAACTTGAAAGCCATGCGACAGGGCTCATTTCCAACCGAGTCATTAACAAGCGCGTCCGTTGTTGCAAGGACGTGAAAGTATAGAATCAAAGGTCACCATAACTGCTACCTAACGCCAAGTGTCTGGTCCGCACGTGACTGATAGGAGTCCATCAGGTCGGTACTCGGAGGGCCTAAGGTCACAGATCTGAAATACATGACTAGTGTAAGTTCACTACTGCTGGTTTTGCAGGCTAAAACGAAAGCATTCATTTTAAATTAGGCATAATTTTCAGCAAATGGTTCCATACCCTATGGTCTACAGACAGGCAAAAAGACAATACGAAATGAGCAGCAATAAAACCTTTGTCACGGTAAAAATTAAAACCTAGTTTTGTGTGAGGAGGAAGTCTGATAGAGCACAGAAATACTTTGCTTATTGTTCCGCGCATTCGAGGACAACCAGGACGGCCAGCTGGTTGTCCTCGTCTGTCGCAAAGATTGTGTTGCACTAAAGACCAAAGTGTTCAGGAAACCGACAAATACGATGCAAGTACTGAACTTCAACAGCAACCACCCAATCAGCCACAAACGCAGTTGTGTAAGGACGCTCTATCGGCGTGTCGAAACGCACTGCAGTGAGCCGGAAGACAAAATTACTGAACTACAGTACCTCCGACGGGTATTCAAAGCCAATGACTACCCGCGCAACTTTGTCAACCGGTGCATACGCAGAAGGGACGAAAGGACTAACCGCACGAACACCAAATTTTGGCGAGTGCTTCCGTATGTCAAGAACGTTTCGGAAGCTGTCAGCCGCCTCCTCGCACCACTTGGGGTTGGAGTTGCACACAGACCGCAGGCAACCATCAGGCGTCTGATAATGAAACCGAAAGACCCGCTGCCACGGCTAAAAACGTCTGGAGTCGTTTATCGGATCTGGTGCAGTTTCGGACAAAGCAACTACGTCGGAGAAACCGGAAGACAGCTCCGAATGCGAATGGCCGAACACACTGCAACGGTGCGGAGAAATAATGCTAGCTTCCAAGCTGCGGCTCATTCGACGAGATCCGGCCACACATTCAAATTCGACGAGGCCGAAATTCTCGCAGGAGGTGACCACCGCGTGAGCCGGGAGCTACTTAAATCATGGTTTACTGGCCCCAGTCAATTAACAAGTGCAATGAACATCCCATTCCATACTCCGTGCTGAGACTTTGCCTAAGCGGAGTAATTGGCCACGCGGGGAGCGCACAGATGAACACTTTTCCCAACACCGGGGTCGGTTCATCAGATGGTCGAGCACTCATCACGCCAACATCCAACGCACGTGATGAAATTTCAGCAATTAACGACGCGATTGTCGGCCATCAAACAGCCATCACACCACATGCAACGATCCCTGATGAATGGGGGGAACCGTGAATATTCATAGGCATGTGGTAGCATTGCGACTGCCTCCTATAAATATCGCAGCCCCTTGTGCGTGGACCACCCGTATCTGCTTTTGTCTCTGATGATGGCTTCGAGCAGGAATCCGAAACGTCCGGCTAATGAAGCTCTTGCCCCAGCGATCGTGTCTCCTTCTTCAACAATTTCACCGCTTTGACACTTCGAGTCCATTGCCGGGGGCAGCAACAACAATGGGACGGTCGACGCTTATAGGCGGTGCAACCAATCACCGATCGATGACGCAAAATTGGAGTGACTGCACAGGGCTCTGTACGCCGGAACCAGATCGATAAATCGATTGGCCAAGTTCTCATCCGAGGTCCCGGCCTCAATCGATTCGCGGCCTGTTTTTTATGGTGTGGGCGACTATCTTGGCGGTCGCCTCGCCATACAACCAGTTTATATTCGCGAATGCGCTATCCGAATATGCGTCCAATATGACCTGTGTATTTGCAAGGGCAATTTTGGCACGGGATGCGATGCACTACCCCAGATTGCTCCTCGGGATTTAACCGGTCTTTCATTTTCATGGCCCTGCTGCGCATAGTGGCTTTGGGCCGTTGTGCAATTTTAACCCCTATTTCCATAGCAATGTGTTCGGTCGCTTTTGAAGCGCCCCTAATGCATGGCACAGGCTACCATATCCCTGATGACGTTACTGCTTTGTTTCCCTGGAGGCGATTGCGTAGGCACCGACTTGCAAATGCCTTTAGATAGCCATTCTACACAAACTGTTTGCGGAGATAACGGGCCTCACGTTTTCGTCCCCTGATACGTCTGAGCCAGATCAAAAACAGAACGACCAAGTATTTGAATGCCGACTGTCGACTGGCAATGCCGCGGAAGTCTCGTCAGGCCGAATGGAGAGACTGCACGTGAAAATCAGAGGAGCGAGCCACAAATACGGAAATACAGACACCCAAGAACTTGACACACAAAGCATCGCAGTCATGTGGTGTCGACTAGTAAATATCAAAAAACATCGGCGCTGGAAGAAAACGCACAGAGATAAGTCCCAGTGCAATATGTGTTTGTTGCTTGTAAGGCGAAAAAAATTACAGGAGAACAGTTAAGAATGAAAGGAGGAATGGAGGCAATTACAAATAGTCAGGTTAGCATCCCGAGGTTAGATCAGAAATAGAAGCGCCGGATATAATAAAGAAGTTTGCGAACATGGCCAGGAAGGGTTGTATATGATGGGATGAGGAGAGATTAAAAGATAGGATCTTCATAAAAAGGCATGATATCAAGGTATGAGGGGATGGGGCATGGTTACTTGCCGAAAAAGCACTGAATTGACTTCTGGCCACTGAGAACAAGAACAAAGTTATTGGTTGTACTGCCGAATACGATGTCATTCTTACCTTTCGTAAGGATGGTTTGGTTCCTGCCCCAGCATGAACATCTGACGATCTTATTGGGATAGCTGACACACGAAAAATCTTTGGACAACCTTAGAGGTACGAAGTAAAATAGGTGAGGCAGTACGATGCCATTTTCAAGAACGTCACAACTACTGGTGAGAAGAGTGGAGCTGTGTTTGCCGGTTTAATTAAATTGATTTCGAGGAAGGGTAGCTTCAGATCCAAAAAACTCCCTATGCAGCAGTTACAGTCAGATGTTAGCCAAAAGTGAAGGTGATTCGGGGCCATACCGAGGACTTAGGAGTAATCAAAAAGGGCGACAGTTCGAACGTCCCGGACGGCGATGTCCGCCGTGTGCAGCCCAGCATGGTGGGCGTAGGGACGGTGACTTGCGCGTGAATTGGTATGGAAGTAGACATGCGCGCGGTATCCAACTCACTGTCACCTCCCTCACCCAGCTGAGTCCTGTGGCAAGGCTGAGTCAGAACCACCGGGAGCTGACTCGGGCTGAGAAAGCCAAACATCCCGTCTGTACGTGCCACACACGACCTGGAGAAATGCAGCATGTTTTGCCGAAGATAGGTGGCTTGGATCTCATCCGAGTGAGACAGCCATAGCGGCCATATTCAGAAGGAATCATCTACCCCCGACTCTCCATCCTGAGAGCACTGACAATCCAGTCAGTTGACAGCCTTCCAAGCCACGACCATTAGCGCGTCGCGAGAGTTTCAAAGAGCATCTGATTTTCCCGTGAGGGAAGCTCCGGAGTGCCGTGCAAATGGATTCCACGACCTCACCCTCTTTTCCCTCTCGCATGCAGCAGGTCATTGCACGAGTTGGCCAGTCATCAGAAGCTGGGATTGAGGGCATCATGTTATTACCGACAAAGACAAGGGAGACTGGAATGGCCATTTCTGGCTTATTAGCCGTCATCAGCCAGTCATACCCAACCCAGAAGTGTGGAACACCCGGGGCTCGAACTCGCGACCTTCCCGATCGAAAACCGACAGGGCAACGAGCTCGTGGCCCAGTGGTTAGAGGCGTGCACTTCTAACTAACAGGTAACGAGTTCGAGTCTCGAGTGTACCACACTTCGGGGTTGGGCATGACTGGCTGACGACGACTAATAGGCCAGAAATGGCCATTCCAGTCTCCCTTGTCTTTGTCGGTAATAACATACTGCTTATATCATGCGTCGCTGTGCGGCTGCTGGTTGGACTCGAGAGGGAGCCCGTAAGGCACAACGGAAGGAGTGAGTTGCGTAAGAACGATCGGTGAGCGCCCCTTCCATTGGGGGCATCGGCTGGCATGACGGGAAGCCTATGCTTGGGTTTGCCATCACACCCCCATATGTGACATTTTGGCGAGATGTGGTTGTGTAGCCCCACCTGATGGACGCAGTACTGTTAGGGGTGAGGGTTAGATGTTAGGGTTAGTGGAAGGTTTAGGGTTAGGGCCACTATCTCTCAACCACTCAAAGTACAACCGCGCATTCCCAGTGGCTTTTCTTTTGTACACAACTACTTGATCTGGTCGTCCGTGCGTTCCCAGGCGCCACCTGTAAAAACCCCTATTACCAGCGATATCATATTACAGACGGCTTGGGTTTGTTTACTTCAGGTGGGGCTACATAACCACATCTGACCGGCATTTTTATGGAATGCGCGGAACCTGATAAACGCTTGCCGTGTCCCAATCTGGCCCTCCTTATGGTCCAGCGCCTCTACGGCATGACAGTTGTGGGGACAATTAAGAAAGGCACATGCGTAAGCACAACCGCCCTGGTCATTTAGAAAGTAACAGAAAGTTACCGCTGCAAATAACTGGGAGTTGGTGTGGGCATCCATCCCCGTCGTCTGTGGACTAATCTTATCGACTTTGTCGCACCATTTTGGTGCCGGTAACAGGATTGATCAACATTAAGTGGAATGGCAAGCTGGGGTTAACAACTGTTTTAAAGAGTTATTGCTAAAGAGGAGGAGGAACTACCAGCCATATCTCTGTTTCCGGAGAGTGAAAATACATGGTTGATCATTACGGCAAAGAGCATGTGTCACAGTGTTGCTGGTGCGACAAACCGGCTGCGGTTCACATATCTGCCTTTTCAGTGAATCAATCTGCAAACCGTCTGTAGAAAGGGCGCTAGTCAACAGATCTTTCAAAGGCGGCTGGGCTTTCACCAATCGTTGTTACGGAACTCACTCATTCCGTTGGGCCCTACGGGCTATCTCTCTCTCTCTCTGTCGAAACCGACAGAAAAACGGGCCCGTAACTCAGTGTCTAGACGCGTTGGACTTCAAACTAACAAGTCGTGAGTTCGAGCCCCAGGTGCTTTAAACCTCGGGGTTGGGTATGATTGGCTGACGACGGCTAATAAACCAGAAGTGGCCATTCCAGTCTCCCTTGTCATTGCCTGTAATAACATTCTGCCTAGATCTTTCAAAAACATACTGGCGTAGACGGCAGAAACCAGTACGAAATGATAAGAATAAGTAAATGGAAAAAGGTCTGTAAATGGCAGCTAGAAACAAATCGTATAAAGACGCAGAAATAGTAGGCGTGTGAAGAACGTCAAAATGGCGCTTCAGCTTCAGACGGCCTGACAATCTCAGGGGACCGAATAAGGAAAATGTATTAATAATTGCGCGTTTGATGTTAGTTGTGAAATACTATATATGAATCCTTGGTTAAAGTCTGTTGTGGTCAAAGATACTTCTGAAAGACAAATATTAGACGTTTGTCTTTCGAACAGTGGTCTCTCCTTCTTTGTTTGCAACTGGTTTCTCAGAGAAGCCACTTCATCAGTGATTAAGGCGGAGCATCCGGGACCGGATTACTGTTTGCTATATTTCAATCCTCCTATGATCCTATCTTTCTGTCCTTCCTCCTCACTCATCGAAGCAGCGTGCATGGCATCAAAAGAAGGGGCAGATGCGATGAACGCAAGAACGTTTGTGATATGAATGTAAAGAGATTCGTGGCTATACGAAATGTCTGGCATACTGGGTGCAACTAACCCTCAGTTTAAGAATATCCTTTATTAAGTAGTAACCGGTCGAGTAGGTTTCTCCTCGTTTTTTCCCAGATATCCAATTTTTCCCTAACACTCATTGTTCACATGGGCACTTTGTCCGATCCCACCGATTGCCCAAATAGCACACTGCTTTCACTGTCCCCTGGGTGGAAGCAGGAAATTATCAGAGTGATCGAGCAGGCTGGAGGGTAACGACTACTACATCAAGCCTGTATCTTACCATAAATCAGTTACATTAGAACTACGCAAGGATGACTCGCGTCTTGGATACGGCCTGTAGTCTTGAACTGAAAGAAGGTGCGGAATTTAACAACGATTTATTTAGTTCATCTTTATGTGCAGTAGTCTGAAGTAACAACAAAGTCCACTCACCGGCCTGTTTTTTTTCATTTAAACCACCCAAGTCACTACGGTGGTATAGACTCCCAGGAAATGGATGGATAACTCTAGTTGTGTCTGTGTTATCAGGTTTGCGTGCGAGGTTATACTTCGTTTCTGAAAACTCGTGACATTTTGGGGAATTAAAAGATCTTTCAATTTGGAAGGATGGAACGATGATCCTGGTTGTTTTACTATCATCATCCCGTCAATGGAATAATTCCCACTTAGGCACGGCGAAGCCAAAAGCTGTAGTTCCCGAGCGATAATGAATGTTCGCTCAGAGGCCCGACATAATCGCCAATCAAACCTGACCAGAGGACGGGTCATGCCATATTGACACTGACAAATACTTATCCTCAAAATAACTCCTCGCCCGATCAGCTTGATTTTATTCAGGTCTGAGTGAAATAATATTTAGACTCCCTAGGCTATGACCTAGTCGTTTTTAGATATGGATTGCGAGAGACAGCCTAAAAGTTAAGGGGTGCCATTCTTTCCATTTGTTTACTTTTATGCTTGAAATAAGCGTTTTATAAACGCAGTGGCCTCATTTTACACGGTTTGTCATGATTTACATAATCCAGCCTTACTAAAATAACTTACCGGACAGATATATGAAGTGCCAATACTGGTAATATTTCGTTCTAAAGTGACTGTTTTATTGTACTTAAATGCTACGAACCGGAGGCGTGCTCCAGACACTAGCCTTCTCACCTTCGTTGCTGTGCTGCTCAAAAATGTGACGACCCAAAAAAGTAAAGCACACGAAAAGTCCTACGCCGCTTTGCGAAAAAACTTCACCGCTCAATCTTACGGCTAATGCAGTTAAACGGAGATAGACTTTGTGAAGTAGGGGACATATGCGTCGGACCTCCGACGTTCCGGCTCCGTGTTCAGTGGTCTACCGGTGGAACCATGAAGGAAAGGCGCGCGAGCTGGGAAAATAGTCGATTTTAATTTTCGGTAGACAGCAGACCTAGTGGTGTGTGAAAACTCGCGCAAGGACTCTCACAATCCGAAAGCAGTTCGTGTGCACTGAATAAAAAACGGGTGTGAACAACAGAATCCACCTATGCCAATAGATTGCACAATAGCTTGTCAGCTGCAACCCGTCTCTGCATAACAGAGATAACGAATGAGAGGCGTCCAGCAGAGAACACCAGTACGAAAACTACAAGGCCACGGTTCAGTGCACGCATTCCAATCAATGAGAAGGGTAACTTAAAAAGGCTACAGGAGGAGGAGGAGTATGAGGAGGAGGAGGAGGAGGAGGTGGAGGAGGAGCAGGAGGAGCAGGGGGAAGCCAACTCGCAAAAGAGAGTGCGTAAATCAAAGGAGCGGGGATTACCAGGACAAGTTGAGGTTGACCGCACGATCTAACTGTTTGGATAGGTCAGTTTTCTCCATCCGTATGCAGATTGCCTTCAGGCAGGCAAATGTTCGAGTTGTTCGTGCCCGAGCAAGTGCACGGAATGCCGTTTTGGAGTCAACAGAGTGGCCGCCATCAAGAAGGTGTTTTGCGATAAAAGAACGGACGAACTTATTTTTCTGTTTTAACAGCCGTTTAGGCAAATGCTCAACTGACCTGGCTGCCAGGTGAAGTTAAGACCCAATTCGAGGGTCTGAATTCTCAACTATCTGACCTAAAACCAAGACCCACTGATGATCTGGATGGGCTGAAAACGAAATTTGTGGACATTCCTCACCAGTTCCGTAGAGCTCCATTAACCCAACTATTGCCAATAAGTAATGAACACATGATTGCCCTATCCACACTGAAAAATCATGGGCATATTATAATTTCTAAGGTTGACAAAGGTCATAAGGCTGTAATCCCTTATCAGAAAAACTTTGTTTCATAAATGGAATTCATTTTAAATGATCTGAGTAGATTTTATTAAGAAATATTGGCGAAGGGTGGGGCCGGGACATTAGAAGACTCCATCAGGAGAATGGTTAAACATTTGCTTGATAAAATTTACTAATGGTAAAACCGCGTTATCCTCAAAACCTAGAGGTACAAATATCCCCAGATTATATGGATTACCGAAAGCACATAAAATGGATATACTTATATGACCGATTCTGTCGATATCTAATTCACTTCAAAACATTCCAGACCAATGGCTTGCTCATGAAGTAAAACCGATTCGGCGTGAGTTTTCAACTTGTACGCTAAAAGACAGTTTTCAATTTATTGAAGAAGCAAGGCTTCAAAATGTTTCTGGAAGATGTATAATATCCTTGAGTGCAGAATTACTATTTACAATTAGACCACTTGACAAGATAGTAAAGGTCGTATGCGCCCATATGGCCGAAACTCTTCTGCCAACCGAAATACTTCGTGACTTATTGAAGATTTGTACGCAGATGTTAATGGCTGTTTAATTTGAAATTGCGCAGACATATTGACTGAGTGGCAGTGTGGATTTCATCCGTTCCAATATTTGCCTACATTTTTCGGTTACTCAGAAGAAATAGTGCCGGCAAAATTAAGTATAAAATCATAATATAGAAGATATATGGACGATATATTCGCGATTGTTGATGACTACGAAGATGCTTAAGACCAACTTATTGTTTTGAACAGGCAGCACTCCAAGACCGAATTTAAAATGAAGAATGAGCAGTGGAATAAGCTACCTTTCCTGGGCGTTCTTATGATTAAACAGGAAGATGGTACAATCGAGCAATTACTGCTCCACAAGAATACCTGGAACAGTCAATATCTACACTCCATCGGTTTTTTAGCAGTATAATATAAACGGAATCTTATCATCACCATCTTTTAAAAAGTGAGAAACATTTGCTATACTGAGTCACTTACGGCAGAGGTTGTCTGGCCTAAGGCCAGCTTGCCTAAAAGTGGATACCCTACACGTTTCATCCAAAGGTACAACACCCCTTGAGGCCAAAATTAACGGAACAGGCAGTTCCGAAGAGGCCCATTATAATATCATTACTCCTTAATAACAACAAAATGCCAAATATTATAAAGCGACGGTTACGATGTGGAATTAAAAGGACTTGTAATACAGTTCTACTAAGGCTATTTAAATTCAAAGGGCCAAAGATGCGTTGCCATTGACTACACTTTCAATTGTGTTTTTGAATTCACGTGCACCTGCGGATGCAAGTAGATTGGGCGTACGCAAAGGCAACTGGCAGCCAAATTGATCGACGGTTAGCATTAATGGCTTTTGAGACAGAAAAATATGTTCGCCAGTTCTTTTATCGCAGAACACCTTCTTGGTGGCGGCCACTCTGTTGACTCCAAAACGGCATTCCGTGCACTTGCTCGGGCACAAACAATTCGAACATTTCGCTATCTGGAAGCAATCTGCATACGAAGGGAGGAACCCGACCTATGCAAACAGTTAGACCGTGCGATCAACTTCCACTTGTCGTGGTAATCCCCGCTCCTTTGATTTACACACTCTCTTTTTGCGAGTTGGCTCCCCCTTCTTCTTCTTCTTCTTCTTCTTCTTCTTCTTCTTCTTCTTCTTCTTCTTCTTCTTCTTCTTCTTCCTCTTCTTCTTCCTCCTCTTCTTCTTCTTCTTCTTCTTCTTCTCCTCCTACTCCTCCTCCTCCTGTAGCCTTTTTGAAGTTACTCTTCTCATTGATTGGAATGCGTGCACTGAACAGTGGCCTTGTAGTTTTCGCAATGGTATTCTGTGCTGGACGCCTCTCATTCGTTATCTCTGTTGTGCAGAGACGGGTTGCAGCTGACAAGCTATTGTGCAATCCATTAGCATAAGCAGATTCTGTGGTTCTCAACCGTTTTAACTTCATGCCAGGAAGAATATGTATCAAGTGCATGGGTGTCGAGTAAGAATAAAATAGACAATTGCTGTTGAATTTGACATTGAGGCATTTAGAAAAGAGTTTGTGGACAAGATAATAAATTCCGCGAATTCTAAACTTTGTGTTTAATGGGTGGATTGCGTTTTTAATGCAAAATTTTTATGTTTACATAACTGAATAATGCGTCAAGCAAAATTAGCGGCAAAGATTTACCGGTTCAGTAGCCAGTACTTGTGCTATATCCTCGGGTTGGCAGGTTGTCTTGGCTCATTTATCCGTCCTGCAGTAGCAGGAACACATTTCACTGTCCTGCAAGTATCTTATTTGACGATTTTAACCTCAAAAGCTAATGTCCATTTATTCATTTATGCTTTGAAGGCCTTGATTCTTTCAGTGCTCACGACAGAGCTTCTCTTGTCCGCGTTCAAATTAACTGCATTAGACTTTTCATGTCAAATATTAGACCTACTCTCTGGCTCAGATTGCCCTCTTTGCCAGGTCTTCAGAAAATTTTCTATTCTAACTTGGAATAGTTAACAAAACCCGAGCTGCAAATCACGTTTCCCAGCGCTTATTCCCAGAGCATTTGACCAACGTAGAGTTGCATGAGTGGTGTCACCCCGATTCTCCGTAAATGCTCGAATGTCCATTCATGCCCCAGCTGTCTTACGTCCATTTTAGCGTAGCTTTTATTCCAGATGTCTCCTCGAAATCATAGTGGTCAGAGTTGACAGAGTCTGTTCCCTCTACCTCGAATTTCTAGGACATCGAAAAGAAAGTCACTACAAATTATGCCTGGATGACATCATTAGGACAGTCAGCGTCCAAATTAAGATGTAATTCAACTACCTATGCTGCCTGTTTGCTAGCCCCTCTTTCTCTCTTCCATATTTTCTCTTTTCACACTTCTGCCGATACTTTGACAAGTTTTGAACACCTCATTGAGCAACAGGCACGGAGACTCACTGTAATGAACAATAAGACTCAGTTAGTAAGACTTTTAGCTTTACCCCTAAGGTATTTTATTATTCTTGGACTTTTTCCTACTATCTCTAAGTACTGTTCGTCCTGTGTCGGTGACTGGGGTTGGCGCCATCCTCTAGACCTGTGTAGGTCAGTCGTCCATGGACTTGACGGCGTCTAGTTACCTTCCCTTTAATCCTGCTTCGCTCAGCCAACACCCGTTTTAACTCACCTTTCGGAGAATTTAGGATCCCGGATACTTGGCGTGCTGTTTGAATCAAACAAAACGCTAAAGTATCTAATCGTTTTAGTCCGGAATCCTTTCTTCCAATTTCAGATAATGGCTGCCGTGCATACATGTGTGTGTGCAATCCTTGTCGCTTGGCTCCTTTTCTATGCCACCTCCGCCCCTCAAAGTATACCCTATCGCAGCTCCCCTCGGCTGGATTGTCTCCGACATTCAGATTACACTCCTTTATTCACTCGTCTTCCCAAGTCTGACAGTTGCAAATTTATTAATTTCCTTTAAGTAATTATGGAGTATTTCTAGCTAATCTCCTCATCTATTTTCACCTCGCACACGGCACTTGAGATCACCACCGACTGCCTATACGTTAGCTGTTTTTCACCGAGTCATGAGTGGGATCAGTCTCAAGCTTCCTAATTAAAACTCGGATCATGTTTCAGCGTGGATGTCAGAAAACTGTCTTTTACCCAATACTTAGAAGTTATTTTTTGTGCTCTTCAACTGCAACTATTTCTCAATCCCGGTTTTTTGGAATCATTCCCAATTTGATATATTATTTTAAGCACTTGGCCGTCTTCCAATCTTTAATTCTTTCTTCATGTCGTATCCCTCTTCAACGTACTCCACAAATCGTTGATTATCTTCGGCGTCCACTTTCCTATTACAAATCACCCTTAATCTCGAAGTCTGTGGGTACCTGCGTTCTCTCTCTCCCTTCTATTATTTCCTGCTTTCCTGTCGTTTATCCTGCTTTGCTAACGAGAGATATTCTCATCTCAACACGTACTTTTGGCGTGCCCTCTTCTGCTCTGGCTTCCGCATATTTCTTTCTAGTCGCTACCATATTCAGACAAAGATTTTTCCTGCCTGCTGCATTTCCGATTACAATGTTCACCTCCCTCAACAGGTGCTGCGAGGCCACTTCTTCTAACCCATGCATGTTTTCCGTGATAATTCCTGTGGAACGCCAGAGTCTCACTAACCCTAGGTCTAACGCATAACGAGCTCAAAATCCAGACAATGAGACTAGGTTTATCAAATTAATGGTTGTATACTACTATCTCAAACTTTTTCCACTACTCTCGGCATATGGGAATGTGTATTCAGACCCCGCAATTTCGAGAACACTTTGTTGAAAAGCTGGTAATAGTTGTTCCAAAATAAACCCTGTTTTCTTTTATTTACCCCCCCGATCATGAGCAAAGTTCTCAAAATTATATGGAAGTATTTGACTGAAAGTTTGTGTCTTTGCATCATTCGAACTAAAACTGAATCGAGCGAAGGAGATTCAATTCGATCCCCTTGTTGGCGTCGTCACGCCGTTTGGCGCTCACCAGTGATCCACAGCCCATTCCCAAGATAAGATTTACGAGCTTATTAGGTCAAACTTAACTGCCGTGCCAGTAGGTCCCTCGATTTTATCGAGCTCAGTAGATAAAAAGGCAAGAGACGAGGAGGATTCCGCTAGTGGCTAGCCAAGCGCATTGCAACGCAATTAAAACAGAATGTGTGGATAAAACTGACAAACATCGGCTCAAACAAGGCTGAATAACAAAGGAGTTGGAGAATGCATGACAAAAGGAGTTAACATGAAATGTGAAAAACTAAAGTCCAATGATGAGGTCACCGAAACAGAAATTAAGGCTATTGTAAGGCCACAGATCGAGGGACTAGCCACTGACTCAAAAGTAAGAATATAATTAGCAGGCACAACCATAAGACTGGGTTTCGCCGCATGGGAACGGGATGTTTCATACAAAATCATAGCTTTTCTCTGGCCTCAGTGGGGGCCGTACAGTCTCAGGTCATGCATTTCAATTTCTGATGTTCAGACTCGTTCGAGATAAAAACCATTTCTACATTTTATGCTCATTAAATCTGTCGATTTAACAAAATCTTTTAGGACCGTTAAGTGGTAGTCGGTTCTCACTAGTTGTTTGACCAGAGGTCTTAGTCTGGGTCATACTTGCAAGCTGATTAAGAGATGAAACAGTATCACCGAAACAAATTGGACTCCACAAGGAAGCTCCGCAATGAATACGCTCTTGATCAAATAAACAATATTTTGCAACGAATGTTACCTCTAAGAAACAGCTTGCTTCATAAATGAATGTCTACGTATCTCACTGGCTAGCTGACGATGGCTAATGAGCCAGAAATGGTCATTCTAGTCCTACTTGTCTTTGCGATAATGCTATTCTGCCTGTATCATGTGCCCCTGTGCGACTGCTGGTTGGGCCCGAGAGAGAGCCTTATGGCACAACGGGAGGAGTGAGTTTCTTAAAAACGATCGGTGAGCGTCCCTCTACTCCAGATCACAACTGACAAGACAACAAGCCCGTGGCACGGTGGTAAGAGATGTTGGACTTTTAACCAACATCAGTAAACTGTAGCGTAGTATGGCACACCACTGACCACTAAGTTGTGCGTGTTTAACCACCTTTGCCTAGTCTACTGTTATTTCTGAAAACCAGTGTTTAGAATTAAAATCATTTTTACCTATATAGTAAGCCGATCATATATCCCTCCACTATGCACCTATGTTTTGGGTTAACAAAGAAACGGTCAGTCATTTTTTCATTTCTTTTGCGATTTTCGATTGCCTGGGAAGTATCCGATAGGGTAAAACAAGAGCTCGATTGCTGGTATTACCGTTTCATTTTAGGACAAAAAGTCGTGAAGGCTGCATTGATCTCTGTAACCGAAAGCGCTCCTGACTTCTTGAAGACGTGATTATTCACTTATTGCCTCACTGGATCTGCGCGGACTGACAGGTATATTTTCAAGTTTATCCGCAATGACATTCCGCCTATATCATGAGCCACTGTGCGGCTGCTGGTTGGGCTCGAGAGAGAGCCCGCAAGGCACAACGGAACGAGTGAGTACGGTAAGAACGATCGGTGAGCGCCCCCCTCTACCATGTTCAAGTTTGTCAAATCTGACTCCCTGAATTTTTCTTCCTGGAGTAATGCCATCTCACAGAGAAGACGCAAACACACAGATAGCTTTAGCATAGGACATTTTCTATTCACGTCGATAATTCCTTATATCCGGAAACTTTTTTTCCTAGGCTGAATACTTTAAAAATACATGTTGCGGGAGAAAAGACCTTGTGCGCAGCACGTAAGTTTAATGAATAGAACGCGCAACATCTGAGATACCACCCTCGCCGATCATCTATATGCCGGCCATTATTTTGTATCAATCATAGTAACTACTGCATCTCTGACTGGGAAGGCTAGTTTACATTACAATGCAAAAGCTGTTCTGCTAGAGTGGCATGACAGTACATTGTCGAAAATGCAACTTCCACGAAAATAGTAAACTGTCCAAGTTCGCTGCAGAATCAAGCACACACAGGGATTTGGGGGGACATGTCCAATTGTTAATCAAGAGTCAGTAAAATCTCATGCCTGGTTTAAAGCCTTTTCGGAGGGTTTGTAGCGTTTTGATCTTGGAAGGTTGCCAACTCAGTTTTGCGCTCTCAGAAATGCCCACGCCGAGTTATTTTACCTTGAACCTTTGTAAACAAATGCTGCCTTATCTGGTGTAGGCAGGAATGCGTTGGAGTTAACTGAATCCCTTCCCAAACGAAGCGAAATAAATGAACTTAAAGGTAACGTATTAAGGCTTCTGAAATGACCTTGAGCCATTTTTCTTCCTTCTGTCAATAATAAAGATCTACCGGAAATAGCTGTCTTTTTTCAGGTCACCTCCAGGACTGTCATTCCAGACGTCAGTTAGTTTTGAATGGTCTATTACTTTAATGGCTATTTTGCACCATCTACCCGAGAAGGCTGAAATTGACAACTATGCACACACAAAGAGTCCTAGTCGCTGATCGTAATGAGCGCTTCCTATGAGTCAGCAAAAGGCCATAACGTGCTTAACGCCACTGGACTATGCTTGTAACCTAGGCCCTCACCAAACAGGACTGGCTTAGTCAGTAAGACTCGGCCCCAAGTAGGAAGTATGGAGGATGGCTGAATAGTTGGAAGTTGTGTGAATCAGGTTTCCTTAGAAACAATCTTCCTGAGAATAAAATAACATAGGCAGCGATGATAAAACGAATCCCTGTGGCCGTACGCATAAGTAAATGCGGGTGAATCAGGTGCTTTTCCATGAGCAACATGTCGAGAAAGATATTTTAGACCGATGGCATGTCATGGGTTGAAAATGATTGTCTGTTCTTTGGTACTTCAGAAAGTTTGCCGCCCGTTTAGGGTAAAAATAGTAAGTATGCAGGTCATCCTGATGTATCCTATGTGCTTGCCAGCAAAATGTATAATCTGAAAGCCGGAAACGGAAACCAAGACTTTGAATTCAACAGCTTTTTGTGAGAAACTTTAATCACTTTGTAATTTAACTTTAGATTGTCTTAAGGATTTTCCTTTAATTTGCCTTGCTAGACCGCTTTCTTTCCCTATGTCCGCGGTTATCGTACTACTGGCAACGCTTCACCATCCTTTGGCACAAGCTCGGCCTGATATTTATCCAAAACCAGAAGCGTCTGTTTTGTATAATTCGGTTTGTTTCGTCTTGAATTCGCCCAACTCAGGCAGCAAGTTAACCAGATACTGACTTGACAATCAAACGGTATTAGGCGCAACCAAAACTTTTTTATCAACCATGCTCTGCAAACCTGCGTCACCGGCATTATGCTGCCTCTCAAATGCTCACGGTGATAGTTGCTTCCTTTTTTAAACCCGCCAGCACGACGCCGGGATTTCATGTCGGAATGCCACTTCGTCTGGTTGCACTCGTTAGTTGGGTACCACCGTCAGCAATCGGGATGAACTTGAGGGATGGATGTAAAGTGGAAAGAAAGCAGACTCAGGGATGCCTCACAGCACCAACCTTAAAATATTTTCACACTTTCACTTGAGAAAACATCTTTGCTGGATTAAGCGACGCAAGTGTTTCGTCAAGCTCTATTTAATGATATCGTCCTAGGGGAAAAGCCTTAAAAACTCAAGTAACGATTAAGAACGGATGACCGTCCATTTAAAAATCCACCCTAATGGCCCAGCAGCACTGGCAGCCTCTAAAAAACACGCAGCCGATATACGCCAAAAAGGCCTCGTAGAGTAGAGCAAAGTTCAAATACGAACTGACAAGACAAATCTGTCAGCAGAATTTCATTTGATTGGTGCTGCGAACTTTGATCTCACAAATATTTAACAAGGGCTGTGACTGCAATGACATGTGGAAGTATTTCTGCATCGGCTTCTGAGACCTCAGGATTCTAAGTGCCAATCAAGATATTACACAGGTCAACAATTATCGGAAATAATATCTATATCCATAGGTGCACTCGTGTCTGCCTGTTGTGTACCTTTTTACTGTGGACTACTGATCGCAGGTCCGCAAACTACTGCTGCTATTTTGCACGTAGAAGGAATTGAATGCAATTTGATTGTTACGCATCATGAATCAGGCGGAGCTATTTAAGGGAGTGGAAGTTGCTTCTGGCGTGGATCCAGGATCGGGTCTATGTGATTGAGTGTCGGTGGGGGGGGGGGGTGCCGGAACCCCCGTCCCTCACGGTCACTGACACTCTTTCTCCCTCCCCAGTCTTTACTCGCCGCAGACTTTATCGCTACCTCTTGTTCCACGTCAACACCTTCCACGACCCTCCCCTACAACTGTCCACAACGTCGCACTCCCCACCGGTGGTTTGGCAGAAATGACGCTACACCCCCTCCAGATGGGTCAGTTGTACATGTAACGCATTCCTTTCTGTATTATTGTATCTTTCTCGCGTTTGAACTCGTTTATTACCATTAACATAGCTTTATACACTCTTACCACCTTCTCTTATGATATCAGTATGCGTGTGTTTGGCGTGATGCCTATCAACTCTGTCTGATGCACCTGCGGTCTAGAAACAACCTCAAGTCGTTACATATTTGAGCATGCCGTCCTCAGCATTGTCGGGCATCACAGATAGATAACTTTGGTTTGGTTTGGCGCACATATATTTTGGTCAGGGTCATATATCCTTCTTAGTAGAATAGCGTCCTGCCTTTAGCTGTGATAATTCATTCGCTCCGCATCTTTAGCGATCAACCGTAGAAAGGGGGAGATGGTTCCGCGATCGAAAGTGCTCAAACTGCTCAGTCTTCGGACAAAAAACTCCCAAGGATACCGATTACCGCTGTGGCTGAGATGTAAAAATTGTCGAGATTTGAAAACGGCTAAACAAAAAATCTATCCGGAAGAAGGAATTGTGTTCTGAATAGTCGAGTGACTGGCTGATGTGGACGTTTAGTCCTTCGGGTGCAGCACTAGAAAATAATTTGTAAGTCCTCAGCATCGACTTAGTTACACTTGGTGGTTCTGCAGCTACTGAATGATGCCGTCCTGCTTGAGTGCTCATTCTGTGATCTCAGCAGATTTTAAACCATGACTAAATCATACAGCCCCGCACGGCTGGCCCAAAACCCAAAGTAGACACAGTGTTACATTTCCATGAGAAATTGCAGAAATGAAGGTTCTGCACTTAAGGCTGAACCAAACCTCCGTGGGCAGGTTATTTGCAACTACTGTGCGCAGATTTGTGCCGTTGTCTCGGCCCCTAAAACCAAGCTGCCTACAGCACATGAGTCATCAAGGTGGTGTTTAGCTCTGCAGCACTCGAGAGTAATCACACCATAGGAGGGCACAGTCTGCCGGTTTTTAAGGCAGCCATTAGACTGGCACAGGTAACTCAAATTAAAATGCATCAGTTTGTGTGCTGGCCGTCAATCAAGCGCCCCGAGGAAAAGTGGGTCCAGTTCGACAACGGAGGAGGCATGCTGGCAGAAGAGTGTGTAATTGGCTTATGTTCAGGTAAGCCACCACTACAAAGGTCAATTGACCATGAACACTTCCCCAAACAGTTTAGTTAACTTTATTCCGCGCACGTGCACACGCTGGGACGATAAACAGGAACTCGAAACTAGCTGAAATTAGTGTAGCCGAGATGGAACCGTCATCCAGCAGCGCTGAGACGGCAAGACGCAAATCCTACTCCACACCTGAAATTATTCTGATCTACTCCTAACTAAACCACCTCCATCTCAGTAATATGCCAAAATTCTGATCTCCTTCGGAGGTTTCTTTGGCTAGATCGCAGTTGGTAGCCAGGTCCCGTATTACAGGTGGCTGGGCGTTTGTTTACTGGGGCTATTTTGTGGGGTTCCATAATCAAATCTGACCCATTTGACTTCCGTTTTACGTTTGAGGTTAGGATTAGGGTACCAGTTAATGGTTTCCGATTTTCGGGTTAGGGTTATGCGTTTAGGCTTAGGTTTTCGGGTTACGATTAGGGTTTGAGCGAACGATTAGGCTTTCGGTATTACGGTTAGGTTTTCCAGTTACGGCTATGACTAAAGGCTACGATTACGTTTACGATTTCAGTTAGGGTTAATCGTTAACGCTTAAGGTTGAGGTTACGGTTAGAGTTAATGTTAGGATTAGGGTTAAGGTCGCCGCCCGCTTTCCCATTCCTGGCTACCAACTGCGATATAGCCGTTTCTTTTGTAACCGGGATGAAACCTTGATAAATTAACCATGTTCATCAGAAAAAAACGGCGTGCAGGTCTAAAAACGCTGGCAGTGGAACAATACTCTCAAAGTGCAGTGCTCTACGGCGTAAATCGCCAAGGGTAAGATGTTTGAAAAGTCAGGTTGGCGAACACGCGTTTTCGGTAATTCTTCCTCAGGCCAATACAATTACATGAAGGAATGAAAATGTACAAAATCAACAGTGTTTATAGATGCCTCAAGGGCTATTAAGTCACTAACGCCCATCATCCTCACGCCGCCCGCATGAGAAGGTCGGCGGGTGTTAGTCGTCAGAGCTAGGGGAGGGAGGTAAGAGAGTCTTTGAGTGATGTTCTTGGGTTGAGTACACGGAGTACCCATCATCGTGATTAGGGATTTGAGGCGGCATTGCTTACAGTTCATCGACTTCCACGCACCCCGTCGCGTAACCGAAGGATATGAAGTAAATGCTAAAAGCCCTCCATTGACTCCCAACCCACTTGACTTTTGCCGGTCTTGGCTGTCTGGCAGTAACTGGAAAGACTGAAATGATCAATTTCCGCGCCTGTCGGTAGGCCACCTTGCGAAGAGGACGGTTTTTAAGAGCCAATAAATCATGGCAACTCGGTGAGTATTGAAGATACGTAGGCTATTTTGTCGTCCACAATGGCAGACAAAACGTCTCATCGAGACTGCCGCAGAAAGTTTTAAAATGAGGTCTCCAAGTACTCGTCTAATTTTAAACCCTTAAAGAATCATACATAACACAGGAGTGGCTTAATTTACTTAAGCGCTAAGCCGGCGTCACAAGTGAGTACGAAGAGAGAGAGAGTTGCAGTTACTGCAAAAAACGACACCAGACCTTATTTCCTGCGCCTTAAAAACGCCAGACAAATGCATGTGTCCGGATCAGCTGACTGAGATCCGCTGAGTAAGAGTCATGTAACAACATCAGCGTATGCCTTAGTTCATCGATATGCTGACCTTGAATCGGTGTATTAAACTGCTAAATCAGTATAGACATGGGTTGGGCGTGGAAATACGTACCCTTCCCCTACTACAGGTCACTTTACGCTGAATTCCAGGGTAGCACCTATTTTCGTGTTCTAACCCTGACTTCAAATTTCTTGGAATTTAGCACAAGGCCACCTCTAGTACAGGAAGTAGCTATTCCCGTGTCCTACCTAGACATGCAAGGCTGCGTAATGCTAGCTCATCCAGGTCGCACTTTTATGATAGATGATACTGTGCCCCCGCAGGTTTTACGTCACCTTTGGTCTTCGTCTAGTTCTGACCCAAATTCTTCTACCTCATCTCCCTCACCCCAACTCTATTCCGGCATCTTCCCACTTCCTCAATTTTCCCACGAATCGGAAGAAGACGTATCAAGGTCTGTTGCTGTTTGCAGACTGCAGTTAACATACGCTCTGCGTGAAACGCAAGATCCTACCATTCCATATGCCTATTGTGAAGTATCGTTAATGCGTCCGAGTAGTATTTGCAAAAGAGGCTTCTTTTGTGCAACCAACGCCAAGCTTATCACTTTCTTCCTCAGAGGGCACGGAAAAACCCTGTTCACCGTGAATGTGGTATTTAGTGGTATCAGAACTGTTGATTCGGCGTGCCGCTGGAACTTTCTTGACGTTCGACTGGGTCTTCGCGGAGTTGCTGGGCAGTTACGGTCAAACCGAGCGCTCTTCTGAAAATAATCCAAAACTTTGTAGAAAACTAGTTGTCGCTGCAAAGAACGTCGAGCGAGTTTTTAGCCCCCACTAGGTTTAATTACCCAAGCTTACCATGGGTTATCTATGCAAATATTGCTGAATTTACTGGGTAGTCGGACACGGGAGTATGAATTCTCCGGACCACAGGCAGATTTGGGCTACATTCCAGGAGGGTTACCTATTTCCGTGTCATAACTTCAACTCTCGTAATTCTAATGCCCAGTGAATGCAGCACAAAGCCGCCTGTGATACGGGACCCACATTCCCTTGTCCTACCTACCAGCCTAGTTACTGGGACAGTTGTCTCTCCGTTCAAGTCGACAGTTTATTGGCTTCGCTGTTTTAATGTATTAAAACGGAAATTTTTTATACCTAGCTGTTTACAATGTGTTAACGTTACTTTAGTGGAGTCGGATATCCTTGGATCATCGAGATGCGTAAATAACCCGGCCTATTTTGTAGATACTGCTATTTGATTCAATCATTTCTACATCCTTTACGTAAAATGTGAAGAGAGAGAGACTATTTCAACCGGGTTGCGGAGCTGAGGAGTACATTAGTGATAATTAGGGTCTCTTTTCTGTTCGCCTTATCCGTCTGACAGAGGACAATTTGTCCATATCGGATCGCTGGATACCAATTTGGTCCCTGTAAAGGCGTAGTGAACACAGTGAACAACCCTTGTTTTAATCCCGAACTCTACAATAATCTCGGATTTCGTAAGTGACCTTGATTTTATTCGCAATGTTTGTTACCATTCCTACTGCCCCTATATTTGGCCGAGTGTATAAAACTTCAGGCAAAAAGAGAAGTTCTTATCCCCCCCATACGTGATGGCTGCCTTGTTATCACGCTTTCTAGGGCATCCATCCACGGTTGACCGTCATGCTTCGACGCTCCTTAAGTCAATCACGAGTAGACACAGAACCTCAAACAGAGGACGATGCAATCACTAAGAGGCGTTGATATTCAAGTCCAGTAACGAGTGGAACATGCAGATGGATACAATGACACGCAGTAGTTTCAAGCACTCGAAATAAAAACGCAGTTAATTCAGTTTAGTCACAGAAGGGTAAGACCAGATTTCACGGCAAGGAAATGCGCTTGGTGGAGTCTAAAAATGACACTATCAGTCCTGGCAAATAAACTCAGGCTCTGCAAGCTCATAGGCGTGAAGGTGGACTATTCGTGCGGAGGCTGACTGACTGGAAACCACCGTGGAGATGATCTGTCCTGTGCTGCTAGATGACGAAGAATCGGCTATGATGCCTTTCCTGGCTCATGTCTCCTGCCTTGATGGGTAATACCAACCAATTCTCACTCCGAAGTCAAGTTTTTCTACTGACGCACACACTTATTGATCATCCTGTCGCCAGGTATCCTGCCTCATGTGTGTTGTTGGTGCACAGTGGGCGTGCATTTAAACTGAATCTGAGTGGGTGCGACTTCCGTACCTCTAGACCGAGCATTCGTGTCGTCACCCATTTCTGGTAACCTGCTAAAGCCTCCTAGACCACACTGGGGATCGGGCGCGGCAATAGCAGCTTGCCGCCT
>CACRXP010000180.1:151137-172161 GCA_902702965.1 Spirometra erinaceieuropaei | reverse complement strand
TCGTTAGACGTGGATTTGCGGCGTGAGCAAACGTACCACAGGGTTGATCTGCTGTCGTATCTGCAATCAAGCATTCCTAAGCTAACACTGGAGCAGAATGGCATTTACGATCAAATAATCCGGACTGCCAATAGCGGGGTTGGAGGAATTTTTTTGGATGCGCCAGAAAGGGACTGGCAAAAACGTTCCTACTACTACTGAATCTGGCAGCACTCCGGTCCCAAATTGACATAGCCTTAGCTCTTCTGTCGTCCGGAATAGCTGCGAACTTGCTACCCGGTGGAAGAACTGTTCCTTCAGCTTTACGATTGCCGTTGAACGTGCAATTCATTGGAATTCCACGTGCGACATTTCCAAGAAATCCGGCATGGGAAAACTACTGTAGAAATGCAAACTTATTGTTTGAGATGAATGCTCAATGGCACACAAAAGTGCTGGAGGTCCTTGACCGATCATTGCAAGATTTGCATGGAAACAGCAGACCATTTGGAGGCGCATTGCTACTGTTTGCAGGAGACTCGGGCAAACACTGCCTGCAGTTCCTCGACCGACACCAACCGATGAAATAAATGCCTGCCTGAAATACTCTACGTTGTGGCGCCACCTCCAGAAGTTAAAATTAACTACGGATATGCGTGTCCAGCTGCAAAACGACTGAACAGCTGAGATATTCTAACACCAATTGCCGGCAATTGGAAACGGATCGATGCCGGTTGATTTGACTTCAGGACGCATTTCACTACCTCCTACCTTCGAAAATTTAGTGTCGCCAGAGGAAGACTTGGTTGGAAAGGGTTTTTCCAATATTCAAACCAATTATACGAATCACGATTGCCTGAGCGAACGCGCTATTCTTGCGGCCAAGAACCAATAAGTCTACCTACTTAACCATACTATTCAGTCTAAGGTACAAAGTGGGGCAATTCCCATGCACGTCCGTCGACACTGTTGTGGAACCAGGCGAGGTAGTTAATTGTCACACAGAAATTTTGAATTCGCTTAATCTGCCAGGGACGATGGCGCGGTTACTGTGATTGAAGATCGGTGTGCCGGTTATAATGCTACGAGAAATCAACCGGCCGAAGCTTGCCAACGGCACGTGGCTTGCAGTAAACCCATTAGTGAACAACATACGGGAATCCAATATCTCGACAGGACCTCTTAAAGGAGAGCATATCCGTATTCCTCGCGTTCCACTGATTCCAACTGACATGCCATTTCGATTTAGTATACTGCATTTCCCCATTCGATTGGCATTTGCATTCATGATCAGCGAAGCGCCGGGCCAGTCCTTAGAATTGTGCGGTTTTGGATCTGCAAACGGATTGCTTCTCACATAACCAATTATACGTTTCGTGTTCCCGAGTCGGCAAACTAGACAATATTTGTGTCTGCGCAGACAACGCAACGACAACAATATCTTATATCCACAACCATTATGCACTTAAGCATATAAGAAACGTGTCCTCTTCCTCTCTTTTTTTCTATAATATTTCATCAGACTGAGTCACAGCAACGCGCGGCGGGATCCAGCTAGTTTTCAATAAATGCCACCTTTCACAACACGACTACTCACAGCCGGCATTTTAAAACACCTCGACATCCACAATCTTCTCGTACTGACCCACAATTTGCAAAAGCGACTCCTTTTTGCTAATACTGTATCGTAAACAGGCCACTTGCTATACGTTTTTAACACGATTGTGACTGTTCATATGAGAACTTATTGTACATAAAAAGGGTCATCAAAAGTTCTGTCTGTAACCATCCGAACAATAATGCAAATACAACAAAGTGTCCAGTTTGCGTCTTTGAAATAGGCAGTCGGTTGTAGAAAACGGTTAGCGAACAGTTCACGCATAATCTGGGATGTCCAGAGCAGTCTAGAGCTTAATTGTATGCAGGATCGATAAATTAGGTCACGCGCATTCGGCCCGTCCCGATACGACAGATACTTAAGACCATTACTCAGGCGTCGAAATAAGGGTACTGAAAGCATTTAGGACCGAAAAAGGAGTGAAGATAGGACAGCACCACTACCATCTCCCTCATTGAAGATTATTCCGGAGAACAAAAACGAAGTCAAGTTGATCCTGTCCAGAAAGTCAACTTTAGGAAATCCCATAAACAGTTTTCCAACCGGACTACTCGCAGACAGAACGGTCGAAACGCCGGAAAGTTATTTCAGAAGTAAAATCGAGACCGACTGGACAACCGGCTCGTGGCTCAGTGGACTTCTAACTAACAGGTCGCGAGTTCAAACCTCGGGTGCTCCACACTGCGGGGTTGGGTATGACTGGCCGACGACGACTAATAAGCCAGAAATGGCCATTCCAGTCTTCCTTGTCTTTGTCGGTAATAACATACTAAACGCAACCTGGCTATCTTGAAAGGGAAAGTGTTTCGAGAAAATATGACGCTTCATTTGAATTAGCCAGTAATAGTATGAACGACGACAGCTGCTCCGCTAACGCAGACACAATCGTGGAATCAGCCGCCCAAAGGGACAGGATAAATAAACTCCTTAGCTCCCAGTGTTATGCCCGAAGAAATCGAAGCTGATGAAACCCATCAAGCAACAGAACAGGCCAGTGAAAATGACGGCCACGACAACACAGGAATGCTCATAGCAGTGACAAACGCAGCCGAAATTTCGGCTAGCGCAAAATTAGGTCATTTGTACGCTAACTCCCAAATCCTCCTATTGACATTTGATGGGCCAAAAGTTTGCCTTACCGACGTTACAGCAGTCAAGTTCACGGTGTGCAGCTCAACTTCAAAGATAGGGCAGAACACCTAAGTCGGTTTTTCGCACCTGTTCTCACCGATGAAATGGATGTTGACGAGGCTGAATCGGTTGGGGGAGTGGTCAAACCGTTGGCTTCTGCGGTTCAACGTTGCCAAATGTAGCATATTTCGCCTAGGCAACACAGCCAGATCCGCCAGCACAAGAGGCTACTTTCTGAGCGGTGCAGCCCTACAAGAGGTCGAAGCCCAAAGGGACTTCGGCGTGCTGACAACGAGTTCCGTAAAACCATCCGCCCATTGTTCGAGGGTGGCAAAAAGCGCAATATCCGTACTGTACGCCATCAAGCGTGTGTTTATGGACTTTGACGAAGAAGATTTCTCTAAGACATTCGGAACATTCGTCTGGTTGCATTTAGAGTACGGCATACAGGCTTGGAGGCCGTGGGCTGTTGAGGATGAAAACTGCCTCGAAAGAGTCCAGAGGAGAGCCAAGATGATGGTTAGGGGTCAAAGCTCCTTTCCTAATGCAACCCGCCTAGTAAATCTGAACCTCATTCCTTTGAGTTACAGGCAACTTCGCGGGGATCTCTTGCAAGCCTTCCGTATTATAAAGGAGCTGGATTGCAGTCTGGCCTTCGAGGACTTTTCTGAGTTTGCTACCACGACCAAACTCCGAGGTCACCCGTTAAAACTGCGCACTCAGCAGACACGGCTGGATGTGCGGAAGTTCTCCTTCTCGGTTCGGGTGGTCAAACCATGGAAAGAGCTTCCCGCAGATGTTGCGACGTCACCATCTATGCAAAGTTTTAAGAAGAATCCTGACATATTTATGTTCCGAAATCACCAAGAGCGATGAGAACTCGAGCTCACCCCCTGTAACTCGTTCTAGTTTTGTCCCACCATAATGGGCGTGTTCGAACTATCTCAGCCCAGAACATCTATCTGTATACCACACATGTTTTACATTGCAAATAGGGTACTCAAAGGCTTACACCTATTTCCCTCAATAAACTGAACTGAACTGAACTAAACGGAAGAAATAATAGAAAGCACCGACTGCGCGGAAGGTGAGAGGAGGTAAATTCTAGCGCTTAAGGAGTGTAAGTTTCCGGGTCATAACGCTGAAAATGGTAATTTTTTATTAAAGACCCGTCAGGGTCCCATCAAAGCAAGTAAGAATAAATTTACATGGGAAATTAAGACGAGATAGGCAGAATCTATACGAAATGCAATTCATAGTTTTTGCATTATTAGTCCATAGAGAAAAATTATTAGTGAGGGGTGAAAAAAATTCCATACAAAAATTGGAAAAGGATTGGATTAATTTTACAGGAGAAAAAAACCCCTCAATAAAAAATAATGACTGAAAAATGCGGACAGGACTGGCCTGTATGTGGCGGTATATAACGGATAAAAGTCGGACATCGTCAGGCAGCAATAAATGTCAGCCCTAAGGGGTACGTATGCGGGTCAGACGGGATTGGCCTGCATGTGGTATTGTATACGGGATTCACAATTGACATCGTCTGGGCCGGATTGATACGCCGCATGAGACTATTCGCGTCAAAGAGGCCAGTCGAAAGGAACCTAGATGCGATCGGCCACAGCACGCTTCGAGCTCAGCCGAGCAGTGGGGAAGGGAGGTACGACCAAACTACTAGTAGACGGTGAATACTGAAGGTTCCGCCGTGAGCGTCGACAGACCGCATGAGGTCGGAATGCGGGAGATGACATCAAAAAGCGCGAAAATTGTCGCTATGGGGGAGGATTGTATGTATGTATGTATGTATGTATGTATGTATGTATGTATATTGAAGGGTTACAGGCAGAGCCCTTGATGACCCTATTGATGTACAGTGCTTTCGCAGATTCATACTCAAAAATAAAATTAAATTACAGGCATTTAAAATGTGATTGGGTCACAGTTCAATCGTAATCATAAGGTAGTGCATGGGGTCTCTGTAAATTAGTGCGGAAGATTGTATATGACAGATTTTACAAAACTGGCTGTGCATAGTCATGCTGTACAAGCCGATTTCTGTCGAAAACTAGACGAGCAAGTTTTCTTTTAAACACACAAACTGTGTCAGCCGTCACCATGTCGCTTGGAAGCGAGTTCAACGGCCTGACAATCCGCTGGCTGAATGAAAATTTTCGTCGGTCTAAACGCGTGCGCTCATTCCCGACTTTGTATGCATGGCCGCGTAGTTGGTTTGTACGGGCGAACTCAAAGAAGTCCTCTGCTCTTAATGAGCAACCCTGGCCGCGAACAATCCGGAAGTGGATTTGATAGCAGTGGATTTAGAAACCAATTCAAAACAAGGGTTTCTAATGATATAATTGAGGGTTACCACTTGATCTACCAGTAAATCCCAGGAGGACCCTTCTCGAAGTCAAGAATCTGAGTGTTCAGCAATGAGACCGTTAACAGTGCCTTTATGCTTTCCGGTGTAAGAGGTTTGCGTAATTTCAACTTGAATACCAGTAACTTAGGCGGTAATCTAATTTCTGACGGAAGATTATTCCAAAAGGAAGACATATTTGGAAGCAAAGAAGAGGGAGCGCTTAAATATAGTGCAAGGAGGCGGCGGCAGAATCACCATGGAGGAGTTGCGCGTGGCATAAAATCGATCCCTTGGAGTGAGAGTGTCAATGAGCGGAAGATTGGAGCTAGTGCTAATGCGAAAAAGGAAGCAAAGGCCAGCTTCGGGTCTTCTAACCCACAAAAACTTAATGTTCGCCAACTGACATCTCTGAGTATAAGAAATACCGGACGAAGCTTTAGAGAACAGTTTCCGGGTGAAAACCCTGTGAACCTTTTCGATTTTATTACGGTCGCAGGCGTTCATTAAACCAAAGAAAGGACCGCAGTATTCGAGAATTGGAAGAACAAACATTTGATAAAGTCTTAGCTTCATTTCCGGAAGGAAAAAATCATGCGATATGAATCCACAATTCTGTGCAGCTTTGGCAGATATTGTATCTGCGTTAGGTGATAAAGCAAGCTTATTTGTATGACTTAGACCTAGGTCCTTTATGGTGAGGCATTCTGAGAGTGTGTTATTCTGAAAAATTATGGCACTAGGAAGTTTGGCAGGACCAAAAGAAATGAAACGGTATTGGCAGAGTCTTGGAAAACCCTATTTACAGATAGACGGATAAAAATCTCGTACATATTTGCACAACAATTTTGCAAGTCATTTCTATCGAATAAATATTTGACCATCAAGCATAAATTTATCTGGTAATTTTTGAAGGCCCCAACGTTCTCCGCAAAGACAGTGGAGTTCGACAAGTCATTCCATCCCCCCCGGTGAATTTGATCCGTACTCCATGTTTGACATATTTTATCTCCAATTTGTAATAGTTGCCTCGAAGATTGGTCTTTTGCGCCATTGTGAAGAAATCATCAAACTGAAGAGTACAGTCTAGCCCTCGGACGATCCCAATGTCCATGCTCATACCCCTTTTGTATTGTCTATAGGAGAGAGGAAACATTTTTAGCTTTTCCAGGCGTCTCTCTTGAGGTAAGAAACTTAATTTGCCGACCATTTTGGTTGCTTTTCGTTGTTCGTCCTCCCACATTTGGTGCAAAATGCCTCCGCAAGCTTTTTGCGTGACCATATTTTGTGCTGACGGTACACAATTGTATTTATTTTTCAACTGAATATGAAA
The DNA here is from genome assembly GCA_902702965.1 of Spirometra erinaceieuropaei. Taxonomy (NCBI): domain Eukaryota; kingdom Metazoa; phylum Platyhelminthes; class Cestoda; order Diphyllobothriidea; family Diphyllobothriidae; genus Spirometra; species Spirometra erinaceieuropaei. Next base: position 165,738 of record CACRXP010000180.1, on the reverse strand, counting down.
AGGGTCATCTAGGCCTTCTCCTGTAACTCTCAAAGTACATTCACACATGGAAGTAGTGTCAGCGACGTCCTAGAAGGACGGACGATATTTAACTCCACGCGTCGAATAAAATATGAAAGGAGATCGCGATGTCCATCACCTCGAATGGGGTCAAAATGCTTCCTGTCCTCATACTTAAGGAATTAAACAATATAACTACCTTGTCCAGACAAGGAATTCTAAACACACACGTTTCGCTGAAAGCTCACATTTCATGACGGTTTATTCAGCCATGAACAGGCACAGAATACTTATAAAATCGGTTGGCTAACGAAAGAAAAACAAGGGCAATCAAACCAAGGAGGTACATAAATCACAGAGAAAGTCACTCAGTTGCATAAGTGGGTCTGGTCCGAGGTGGAGTTGTTGGCAAATGTGAACAAATAGTGACTCTGCAATTTCGTCAAGCGTGACTGGCTCTAAACAGCACGAAGCATTGTACAGTCATGTAAAGTTACGTCAACAGGAAATGTAGCAGAGTCGTTTTCTTTTTAAGGGATTTCACCTGACGTCCAGTCATTGCTGATGAACGGGTTTAGTCTGACCCGGAAGGGGTGAGGTGTTTAAATGTGGAGCGTTTGTTTCGAAAGGGTGTGGGACTGAGCGGCCCTGGGCGAATGTCCCACGGGCGGCCCGGTCCCTTCTCCTTTCGTCTTTTGTCCGGTCCGTTATGTCTCAATCCCTATTTGGTCGACCTTAACTCCCTCTAAAATATTTTCCTGTCGATATTAAGTCCTCTGTTCTCAACCTATTATATATAACAGGTCGAAGTCGCCCTGTAGGCGGTCCGACAATGACGCGACTAGCCGGACTCAACAGTGCGTCTCAAATCGACGAGTTCATAAGTTGAATCGTAACTCTCATGGGACGGAACTACTGTTTTAGATTGTTAAGATTAGCCTGGAAAGTTGGCAGCAAGAAAGTGACGTAAATGTCGTCCGGGAATGGAGACAATCTCAAATTTTTGGCGAGTAGTCCTGTACGCCAAGAACGTCTCCGAGGCCGTCAGTCTCCTTCTCGCATGAAGTTGCAAGCATGCCGGAGGCAACCATTAAACGTCAGGTGATGAGACCAAAAAGCCTACTACCACTTCAAGAAACGTCTGGAGTCGTTTGTCGGATCTGGTAGAGTTGCGGGTAAAGCAGCTACGTCGGCGGAACTGGAAAACTGCTCCGGACGCGAATCGCCGAACACACGGTGGCATTGAGGAGAAATAACAAACTCCCAAGTCGCTGCCCATTCGACGGGACCCGGCCACACATTCAAGTTCGATGAGGCCGAAATTCTCGCGAGAGGTTAAAATCGCGTGTGCCGCAAGTTACTTGAGTCATGGTTCACGGGCCCCGGTCTATCAGCAAGTGTAATGACATACCCACATCGTATTCGGTGGTAAGACTTAGTCTGGCCAAAGTAATTAGCCCCTCGGGGAGCGCGCATGTCGGTGAGCCAGGTGACCGAGCAGTCACCACGCTTACATCCAACACGGATGATGAAATTTCAGCAATTAACGACTTGCATGCCGGCCATCAAGCAATTAACGTTTTACTAGGACCAAACGTCTTTGTCTAGATTTAGTCCTTGCATCAATGAGCACTCTGCCGTTTATGGAGAACGGTGCGTACGCTCCGGGAGAGACACTCTTTCAGTCCTAACTTTTGTCTTAATACTTGTCTAGTTAATGTTTCACTGTATCCAATTTTGTAGAACTATCCTCTTACCTCTAGAGCTCTTAACCTGCGTTAGTTATCTCCGAACTCGGAAATAAATATCCACATGAAAGCTGCATTATTGTTCTTTAAGACTAACCTATCTTCCATTGAAGCTCTAGATATTACGAAGATAGGCACACTGCTTAGGAAACACTAGCACATACCGGACTCGTAGGATAAAGTTCCATGCAGGCGTGAGACAGTCTGTGTTAAACACAGAACATCAGACTTTCTGTCCGATTTAATTTCATGCAAATCCTGCTCTGTGGATTGCCGAAAATATCTGATTGAGGTAGCTAGGGAGCAGCTTAGGCGATACTTCTAAATGTTCCATAGGCAGAGGCAAAATGAGTGCTTAACGGTGCCGCTGAAGGGTGACGAGGCTTCCACGGGTGCCGACAGGGAGACAGTCCCCAATCTAGCCGAGCAGTTCTGTCGAAGTTTTCGTTTGTACAGTGAAATGTGCTCACTTGACTTCATGCTGAGAATGATAGAACTTAGCACCTATGCCAACTGGAGTACTTAGACATCTGCCGTCATTGGAGCCGAACAAGGCATCGGAACCCAATTACATACATCCTCTTTTTCCTAGCTTCAGTCGGTGTATTTGGAGTAAATGATAAAAGCTCATGAAAACCATACAGTCCTGCATAAAAAGCAGTGGATCTGCAAGTATTTACAGGTAATCCTGATATGCAAGATGCATAAGACTGATAGTGAAGCCAGAGTGTTAAAAAGGGGGATAATCTGAGATGCGGAAACGAGCACACTGCGTTTGCGCGCACTTTGTTCGGTAGTGCCCGAGTTACCGTAAACAAAATGGCTTATTGAAATCAAGACAGCAGCATGTTGATAGTTGGGATGTCAATAGGTGGGGTTTGTGGAGTTATGACTGATCTTTAGCGGGTGAGAATCCATACGCTTCTGAAGCACAGTCACAGTGGGGGCATGCACGACGTAAGTCGATAAAGGATTCCACTGACGAATGATTATCTAAAATAACAAGCGTTAATTGGTGCGGCACAGTCCCTTTCTAAGTTGGCTATCGTGCCGTCCGAGATTCGTCTTCGGTGCCGTTTCGAAAAGATTTTCCTAACCCACACCAAGATCAAGTCCCCTTAGGAACTGAGACGTTTTTATAAGGCCACCTCTGTCCTGCCTGAACTGGATGCAGTAGAGGTTTAAGCTGGCTAACCGCTACTTGTACGTCAATTTTTTGAGTTTAAGAGCAACCTTTGTAACACGTTGTACACCTTTAAGAATTCCTGTCTTTCCGAAGCCACGACCGCCAAGCCTGAACCTCATATTCCAGATGCAACAGCACAAACGCCCCATATACCTTCTCGGGGGTATCCGCATCCAGGTTTATAAATGTTCTGCATATCGCACTCATAGTTGACATTGCCTGCGCTGCGACTTTGGAGCACAGCGTTGTTACGCTTAAATCATCCTTAACGAATGCTTTAAGATCTCTTTTACGGTTTCGATTTGTTGATTCCCTAAAAGGTTCTGCCGTGAAGGCGCATCTATTCTGCGTCTTGATGACATTACGTCCATTACCACACATTTGTCGGCTTGAATTCCATACACCAAGTGTGCGATGTGTCCAGCGCTAGTCATATAGTGATGTCCCAAATGACCGGAGAACAAATTTGACCACTCCCTTCCAAAAGGTTTTTAAAATCTGATTGTAAATATTCCCCCTGTCAACATCGCATGTGCAGCTTACAAAATAACGCAACCAATTCTCCTTAGAGATGTTGACTTTCGTATCCCGGCTAACCTAAATTAGTTGCTGCCGGTCCTGGCTCAGGATCCTCCTCATGCAATTGGCATCCTGAGCTAAAGGCTCGATAGGTATGATGATATCTACGCCCCGCTCATTGACCTCGGCACAGTGGAAAAACTGCATTCCTATGTTCTAGCAGACAATGTCTTTGGTAAGACTAGAAGCTTTAAAAATGACCTGTCTGCTAATCCACAGTATGTTTCCTCAGTGATCTGTGCCAGATGTTGCCTATATGGATGATCCACCCGAAGTGCTTTTGAGCTGCTCCTAGACTTTCTCGACTGCCCCCAGGTTTTTGACTTGCTCAACTTGTTTTGACTCTTTGTTTGTCCACTTTCATTTCGGACACTGTGATTTCGTCCTGAGGTTTTCCTGCATTTTCTGATGTAGCTTCGCTTGACACAGCCTTCTGTCTTACCTGTTATAAAACGTTGCTGATTTTTTCACATTTTGCCGCACTGCGCGTACCTGCCATCCCATTTTTGTGTGAAAATTGTTTTATGCCTTTTCTAAGCTTATTTGTTTAGGATTTCCATGGACACGGCTGATATTAATGCATAACTCCAATTTTGAATAGTCGAATGAATAGAACGAAAGTTATTCATTGCGTGCGGATGATAATCCTAAGTAGACATGCGAAGCCGGGATGTAATGAGCCGTAGTCCCCTGCATCCCGATGTTGGCGGACAGGTGGTTGTTTTGTACTTGCGTACTTGTACCAAGCGTGTTAACGAAGATATTAGACGAAAGATAGCTGATAGGCCTTCATGTTGCGTTCGCTAGCCCTGGTCTGCGTCTTTACCCTCTCGCTAACTTATCGTCAATGTTGTCTGCTCTGCCTGCATCCCCCCTTTTTTTCATTGTCATCCCCGACTCCCCCTAGTTTTGTTTGTTAGGATTCGTCGACCTCTTGTTCTGACCTTCATCTTCTTTTTCAGCTGAAATATGACCTTTCTGTCCTTGTTGCCCAGGGCCCAACTAGGTTTTTTTTTACCTCTGCGTTCCTGATGGCATAGGCTGAACTTCTTGATGAACAGGGCTCGGAAACTACAGGTGGTCGGGAGTTGGGGGAACAGGATTCCGGGAAGATATAATGGATAAGAGGTTGCCTGTCGTGACGAAAGTTGGTCAGACAGACGCAAACATTTATGGAGCTCCATGAGGACGGCCTTTAGAGATTACGCTGGTGTTCACCACTTTGACGTAAATCTTCCATGGAATATAGTTTTTGGGTGGGTCCAGCCGACTTCGACTCTAACGATGGACACAATACGCTACTGATCTCATAATCGTGTCATCATCAAGGCGAACAGTGCTTAGCACGCACTGCTTCGATATCATTTCTAAACTCGGTGGGGATTTATGTTGGCATATACTACTAGTAGTGCTTTTACGACAACATCTGACAAAAACTCAGCACGCCATTTTGACCCAGTTTCTCAACTTGCCGAACCTTGCTGGAGCAAAGTGTCCACCACAGACTTGTAGAAGAGGATTCTTCTCAGAGAGTAGGTGAACCGTGTTAACCTCATCAGCAGCGTCATCCTTACTTACCCCATTTAAAATGAACACTTCTGAGCTGTTGACCACCGAGGAAACCTATCACAAAATTTCCTGTTAGCACGATTTTACGGATTACAAGGTTCACTGTTTAGGAGTGGGGGCACATAGCAAGTATCTGTTTTTGGTTCTGTCTGATTGTTCTGTCTTTTAACAGTGTTCCTCGTGACGAAGTCAGTCTATTTCGTGCTGCAATTTCGCGATAGTTTTCCACTGTAGTCCATCAGTAGCAGACCCCCTGTGAAGTTCAATTATATCGACCACGGGGCCAGACGTCCGACTCCGAGGCTTCATTTCACGTCTTAAGTCATCCTCGCGGCGAAATTGACAAACTTTCTGCAACTATCTCCGGCTAGGTAATGGCAATGGAATTGCCTCGTAGACACCACATCCTGCCAGATATTTCCCTTTTGATAGCGCAGTCGCCGATTGCCTGTAGCAGCTTATTTCGCGAATTCAAGAGCCTGCTTATCTGGCGGTTAACTTTCGCTGATAACAATTTCGTTTTTTTGTCATCCGTCGACGTACTGGACAGTCGAAAATTAGGGTTGCAGGCTGGCCCCTCTTTGATGATCTTATTTTCAGGCACTTAGTGCCTGCTGGCTAATACAAGCATGCGGAATGGGTCAACTCTTCTCGGTCTTGCTTTTCTCGAGACTTTGTCAATAAATAAGCATGGGGAGGTACAGTTCGCGACATCATCAGGACTGGCTATATCAGGCATGATTACAGCCTTACCTGGTGCAACAATTTCAAGTGTCAATGAACAATTTCTCATGCTTATGCCAGTGCATTTCTTCTATGAGTTAACGGTTCACTCATAGGTCATTTTTTAGTTTGAATATCGAACTTCTTTTACCATCATAAGTCCCCATTTGCTAGTCCGTGAGTTCATATCTTACTTTGCATCAGTTCTAAATGCAACGCGGTTTTGTAACGTATTGTCAACCGCTGTTTACACAAATTAGTGCACACCCGTGAATGACAGGATGCGTGGGTGCAATGATTGTTCGGTCCTATGGAGAAGTCAATGCTAACATAGACGTAATTACTAAGTGCAGAAGTAATTAGCGCTCAGCACAGCCAAATCATTGCCGCCAACATAACGGATACATGACCCACTCGAGAAAGCTAGCCAACAGCTGGAACAACACGACCAACCTGCGACTGCGTTCCAAAGGACTGCTGCTCTTTGCATTTATTTTCCTCGAGAAGGAATAGCAGACACAACTGTCTTAAATGTTTGACAGCAAATAAATCTATCTCACCAATTTCCCGTGACTTCTTAATTATTTTAACTTCTCCCTTGACGAAAATACGATTGACAACAATCGAACCGAGCATAATGATGAGCATGAAGCGAAATCTGAGAGAAGTGCGTGAACATTTCACCACTTTTCTGTGATTCAACATTATCTGAATGCTTTTGCTAAGTCCTCAACTCTAGTTTTCACTTACATGCAGGCTGTTTCATCAAAATTTGGACACATCCTCAGGTCCGCGTGTTTGTGGAGAAGTCAATTCCCAGCTTCATGGTTTTCGTGCAGGCTGCAGTCTTCGATTTCCGAGTCTACCGAGAATGCCCAGCACAACACTGTGGACAACTCGTGCACCCTTAAAGTGTAGATTTGACTATTTCGAACAAAACTCATTTGAATTCAGAGCTGGCCAAAGCATTGTCGATGAAAAGGGTTTAAACGCTATTTACGGTACACAGGCGTTTCACGAATTGCCAATTGTGCATGTATACGCCACAAGGAACAACACAAAAATATCCCTCACAGATTGTAATGGACGATGTCTGTGTGGTACTACTTGCGGAACTGAAGGTTTTAGGAACGCCCGCAAACAGACCACTGTCGCAGCCCAGACTGTGGGCATTTCCATCGGACTTAAAGCGCAAAAGTTAGGGATCTCTGCTGTTCGCGTTAAACTGCGTGGACTTGGTGTGAATCGAGTGGTAAGCACTTTGTTTTCTGTCTGCTTCATCCGCCTCAGTCTACTCTCTCAGGTATGGTTCTGTCTGGCCTGAAAATAGTTTCACTGACCGACGATACTCCAATTAATTACGGAATGGGCCGAAGACCTAAGAAAACTCCTCGAAAATGAGTGGTTATCGCCACACCTGTTGGTCACTTTGATTTTCATGTACATAAATAGACTTCTTTTCCTGCCATTCTTTATCTTCTCTGAAGTACGTTGAACAGCGTATGTTCCGACCGGAATCGGATGAGGCAGATGGCCAAAGAGTAACGTAGATTTTCGATGAAATCTCACCACGTCAGCAAATAAGCTGTAGTCTTCTTAATTGTCTCGAATGGACCGCGTCACATCTCAAACCTGATAAGGATCGCTGGCATCCATATACAGCCTCTCCATGACTTCTTTTCATACTCTGACTTCCCATCTGTTAGCCGGAATCAGTCGAAGTTCCCTGGGCAGTTCGCAGGTTTTTCTGCATTCCTTGCGAAATCCTCATGCGTTGCAGAGTTCTGCTGCACTTGAGGTGGCAGACCACAACAGGTGCTGTTGCAGCCACTGGTCTTATGCAGTGATACAGTTGTTCGAACTACTGATCTCTTTTTCTATCCGACATTTAGGGACCTGCGTTATTTACCAGCATGAGCCATACGGCAAAACTACAATGGATCAGAGTTGCTAGAGATCTAAAGCGTACATTAGCTAACGGTTGTTCCAGGAAGCTGTACTGGTGTTTGAAGATAATCGGCCCATTAATCCATCTGCCTCAACCATCAGCAACAGCCAAGATACGGCGGCAACGTCCACGTCGGGATGATAATCCGGTGGGAACGGCAGTTTCTTTCGGATTCTGGGCTTTGTAGACTCTGCCCCTTCAGCTACCGCTCATCTTTCAAATGTTCTCATACCCCGGGTACAATTGTTTTTTTTTGCGGTCCACAGTACCTTGGAGATCATTAAGGTGATGGGCTAACTGAAGAACGATAGAGAATCTGGTTGGTACTACATCGCAACAGCGAGCTACAAGTGCTCTTCCGTGGTGGCTGCCGGCCATTTGCACATTCTTCTAACTCTCGAGGAAGCGCGATACCCACACACTTAAGTAACACTATTACTAAACCGATCTTTCGGAAGGGCAGTAGGGCGCCACGCTGGAGCTACCGTGGCGCAAGCCTCCTTGACATTGCCGTTAGGTCTTCGCCTGTACTGGGAAGAAATAATCAGGGCATTGTCTGGCTGGGGATTTGTTAGTCAGTACTTCTCGTTCTGCTGATCCCTTGAGCATCATCGCAGTCACTAGCGGCCTACTTTCGTGAGTTTCGTATCCGCCTTTGACTGTCCGTCAGGAATCTCCGCTATCGATTATGCTTCATGATGACATGCCGTCAAGGTTATTCGTATTTACTCGAGCTCACTGTCTGTGTGAATAACGCGGGGAGTCATTTCCTTGATGTAACTCCTGGCGTTCGTCAGGGTCCTCCCAAAAATGCTGTCCACTTACATTACGGACTGGGTTCTTCAGTAGGCGCTGGCGGACCATCTTGATGTTGGGGTAGGTCGCGCTTCTTGTATAACTGACTTTAAATACGCTGATAATGTCAAGCTAGCAAGCGACCATGGAAGTGTAATGCACTGACTGAAACGCGAGGGTGGCTGAAGTCGGCCTCCGAGTAAACCTTTTCAAGGCAGCAATGATTGGACCGAGTTTCGTAGCTGAACCTACGAGTCAGATGGCAGTAGACGGCAAAGTTCTCAGGTTGCTGGATGGCTTCTGCTATGTTGCGTCGATTATCCTGTCAAACGGACAAACTTGAAGTGGACTCAACGATAAGATCAACCGAACGCGCGTGCATTTAATCTGAGTACCGGTCAGCGCGTGTGCAAGGCCTTAGTTAAGATTATCCTTCCATGCGGAAGTGGGGGATGACCCGTACACTCAGAAGATATACAACGAATGGAAAAAACCGGTCGGTTATGCCCACGTCCCAATCCGAACTTGCCTCCGCGTGCCTAGTCAATCTCCAGGAACGCAACTCGCCGATTGTGATGTGTGGAATTAGCGCCGTGTCGGTCTGAAGACGGAATCGTTCGAAATACCCACTCTCGAACCGGACCCTTGTTGGCGTCGGCGTCGAAGTGGCTAACCGAAGACCTGGATAGATCCGGCGGAATCAAGCGTCGAACGCATTCCTGACTCATTGGTCTTCATAGCCGGTGTGGCAGTTGGCTCAACTTTTTTGGGGTTTGCCATTGGTTGATTGTAATAGAGGATGTTAGTCTGTAGCATGGAGCCGGTCAGACCACTCATGATGCGTGCAGTCACAAGCAAATTTCCACATTTGGACGCCTCCAGTAAATCCGGACGTTGTGCTCGTGCCCTCTAGAAAACATTTCGAAGTTTTCGTTGCCATTGACCTTATTGAAAGTATCTAAAAGAGGGTATCTCACGGACCCGGTATGCGACCCACAGGATAACATGATGATTTTTGTGTGGTTGAAGTCAGTGACAGAAAGTGGCGATAATGGTTGTGGCCACCACGGTGATCCGTCAATAGCATCATCATAAACGTTACTCCCTCTGAAGGTGAATCTAAGCCGTCGTCTCTATACCATTACAATGCTTAGAAGCCATTTTGCAGGTACTCCATCTTTCACAAATATTCTGCAACCTGTGGACGATAGTCCAGATTTCGGTCGTTTGCGACGTGTGTCATGTCAACTACTAGTTGGGTACTAGGTCACAAATTCGATTATGACTGTTGGTTGACTCTTGGAGTATCTTACTTGCCAGTTAACTTGGTCTCGGACGTGGTGATTATATGCTTTAGTCTCAAACGTGGAATCATTGACTTGAATTTTGGTCAAACGTGGAATCATTGACTTGAATTTTGGTCTTAAGAGCAGTAATTATGATGATTTGGTGTCTTGCTTGCGCAGTCGAGGAAGGGCGAGAGAATTTCGTTTTATTTTTAAAGTATAGATAAAAAATTTCCAGCTGACCATGTCCTTTCAACGGGCTTTAGACTGTGCTCATCTGTAGCCCATAGCTTCCACAACTGTTGACCGTAAGCCCGAGAGAACGATAGCATGGAAAAGACTGGGCTTACCCGCCAGCCCTTCCGCCAGCTAACTGGTATTGTAACAGGCGGCAGGAACGCGAGTAAGACGGTCCGCAGTCGACTCGCGCTGCTAGATAGGCAGGTTCGTGGATGTTGCAAATAACTGTTATTGAACTTTGAGGCCATACCACTTCAAGGCGTGAGGGAACACCTGTTTGGAAACTAATCGAAGATGATACACCGTTGAGATACTACCTCATGGTGAATGTTGTCAACTATCCACCACCGCTTCCATTTGGATTTAAGGGGATATCTCCCAAAGCCGCACTATGGATGTCAACGACCTATCAAAAAGAATTCTTGCTATGACTTCTGTAGGAACCGGTGTTTTCTTATCTATACCGGTGAGACCGGCGCCGTGTTCGCGAAATGGCGCCCCTTGACTCGGAGAAACGTACACAATTTCAGTGTCTTACGTTAACCCGCACTAACGATGGAAACCCCCTTTAGTCAGTAACAATGCCCGGTATCCCCATCCCACACTAACACATAGGTCGTATTAAGTCAGACTTAACTGCCGTATCATTGGTCCATTGATGTCACCGACACCCGTAGACAGAAAAGGCAAGAGGCGGGCAATATTTCTCCACTGACTGGTTACACGGTTTTTAGCACCATTGTCCTTAGAGTTAGTAGAAGTTGACTTAAACAAAATATAATAAGGACAGAACTGGAATATGCATAACAAATAGAATATCTAAAACGCCGTGTCGGAGTGCGATAGTCGGCAAATCACAAGGCATGGAAGTCAGTTAGATGGCCCAACTTTATTGAGGGGAAGAACGTACAGGCAGTTCGGCAAACAATTGTAGCAGGTGTCCACCAGGAAAACCACAGCCGAAGTGCATGCGCCGGAGCTTCACCCAGCAGCGGCCAATCAGTAAAGATAAATATCGGCCGGTACCACGGTGTCGGTGAGCCGAAGACCGTTCGTTCGGCATGCTTACTCTTCAGGTCCTCTCCCATAATGTTAACGGCACAACATATCCCCTGGAACGGCCAACCCCAGAGAACCAATTGGGAGATAGTCTTGTTGCCAGGCCGATCGGTTTCAGACTTGATACGTAAGTGTCTGGCAAGCAGGCCTTGTCCTCGAAAACGATAGTTGCCTGGAAAACACCATCAAACTGCATTTGCATATTATTTGATGCCTAAGCACGGACGAAGACTGGCTTCAGTTCTGGCGACCCAAGGGCCTACCACATGCTTGTAGTAATTATCGCGAGGTCTGACGCCGTGTCGAACTGTAATGTGGTGGGTTCACCATCAATGCTAACCATCAGATACCTTCCACGCTCAGAACTGAACACATATAAATCCTATCGGGCTACCGCATTGCATTTCTTTCGTGGACTCGTCTGTTTGGCGCGACAATATCGCTTTACGACTGAGCCGGGAACACATGTCACGCCGTCTGGTGCGATAAGGGCTATCGGACACAAAAGGCCATTCGCCATACTGCTAATAGGCCGTTTTTAGCTTCCTTGGGAAACTCTAGTTCTCTCTTAGTTTGCTGGCTTTTGTGTCACACACGTACTGGCTGACTGTTTGTGTCGCCGACCAGCCTAGTGTCGCGCTTGATATTCATGATTCGCACTCTTCTGCTAGTTTTTGCATTGTCATCTCGGTTCGCTGATCTAGCTGGGCAAGTAGCCACGTGCGTGCGCCGGCGTCCTCTGGAAGCCTCAAAGCTTTGATAAAAAGAAAGACCTTGATCTGCTGGATCGTGGCCCTCTTTAGGTCGGCTTAATGATAGGCTTCATCTAGCTGACCAGCTATGCCACATATTCTTCATGAGACTGCCTTTATACCTTCGAGCACTCATAATGCCTGTTGAATAGTGACTTAGAGAAACTGAAAAAGCCATCAATTTCTTAATTGTGCTCTCAAATGAAATACCAGTTGGCTTCTTCGGTAAGACGAACTTTACGCATAGCTCATGTTCTCGCTAACCCAGCTTCAAAAGTGGGATTTCCACTTTCTCTTCTGTCTGCGTAGTTTCGATACCACATCTCGAAACTTATGCAGCCGCTGGGATCGTACGTAAATTCTATGATACACTCTTCGAGTCCTTTCCTCTTGTTCTTGCGGAACGGAATCCAATTCTTATGAATTTCTGACGACAAATTTGCAAAGCTGATCCGTTGTGGGTCTAGGCGATCTTGCATTTGTTCTTCTGTAGGCATAATGCCGGACATCTTCGTCGCCAGTTTAGTCCATTCCGATCGATGTGATGGGGGAGAAGGAAAGCGGGTTCTGGAAGCAAACACCTTATTCTAGGTCGGCGGAAAACAGCTGGTCCCTTAGTCCATCTATTTATTGGAGTTCTGGCAGTCGAACCTTCCGGCCGCTGGCGTGCCAATCGCGGTGGGAATCCTGGGATATTCTGGCCTATAGCGTGTTGCACACTGGTTGGCCATTTTTCACGCTGGAAGCCCCTCGCGGAATCTTCTCGAATATTTGGGCCGCAGGCGTGGGCAGGGGCTTTACACGTGTTCGGTACAGCAGTGCACGCTGATTGGCTGGCTGGTTTCACGTGTGTATTTCCCAGCTGGCTTGGTCTGCTGCGACGCCCGTGGCCACATGCTCTTTTCTCTTTATACTGTGATCCCATTGCGGTTCTCGTCACCGTAACATTGGTGGAGGGAGATCGCGAATTCCTTCAACCTTAGGAGGTAGAGGTGCAAGCCTTTAGAGTAGACATGACGACCAAGGAATTCAAGACACATCAAAAATGTCATGTAATTGCCGTGGAGGTCAATATCAAGGCAAGATGCTCCTTATGCTCTTCAACATCCCGGTTAGCCACCAATAAGTCATCGATGTGAGCGTACGCAAGACGCAAGCTACGTAGGGCATGGTCGACGAACCTCCAAAACGTGTGGACGGAATTGCGGAGACCGAAGAGCAGATGGATGAATCCAGAAAACCCAAACGGAAAGCCAGCAGCGGTTTTGGAGAATGTCCTCCGGGGCAAAATGTATCTTGTAAAAGCACGCATCCGATCGACCATTGAGAAAGCCGCTTCACAGGAAGTGACGCCGGCGAAGTCTTGAAAATAAGGCACTGGATACCGATAGGGAATGTTGGTGTTTTTGAGTGCACGGTAGCCGCCATGGGGTCCCTGGTCGCCTGATGTCGTCTTGGGTACCATGTACAGAGGGGACGCCCAAGAACCCTCGGGTGGTCGTATATAGCCGATTTGCAGCACAGGTTCGAACTCTGCCTTTGCGGCCTGCAGGCGGGCCGGCGCCAGTCATCTAGGCCGAGAAAACAGGCGGGCCTGAGGCGTGAATGTGGCGCACAACACCTTGTTGGACCTCGCAACTGCGGAACTTGAGGGTTGATGATGTCAGAACTTTGGAATAGGAGCCCCTGACAAGTGCAAGCTGTATCTGTGTCCTAAAAAGATAAGTTGCAGGAAGTTGTAAATGAGGTCAACCAGCGAACAGATAAGTCAACCGTGTGGTCTAGTAGTCGGGCACACCAACAGTCCATAAGTAGATCAAACTCGGCTAGAAGGTTCAGGAGAACGGACGACGAAGGTCGATGTTCAGTGCGGGGGACAGACCGCCAAACGCGGAAATGGGTGAAGAGTTGACAGTCTGAAGGTGAAGACCAGGACTGGGGCAGCGGCGGTCGGTTAGAGTGGGAGTGACCACGCTGATCTGGGTCCCGATTTCCTCGAGGAAACGCCTGCGAGCTAGGCCATTGCAGATGTAGGTGTGACCAGAGCCGGAGAAGCCGGGTACGGTTATAGCGTCCAGCTTGGACACCAAATTTGGTATTCTGCCAGCAAATAATGGTTCCACTCAGTCGAGACTAAGGACTAGGCTGGACTTGCTGGGTAAAGGACCTCGGTGGGGTCTGGGATGAATGGGCGGCTGCCTGCTGTTGAAAAGAGGTAAAACCTTGTGTAAGATTCACCATCTGCTACCTCAAGTCTGAGAGAGACGACGCAGCAGAAGCCGAAGGAGTTGGAAATGCGGAAAGGGAAGAACTTGGGGAAGCTGTGTGACTCCAACAGCCGTCGGGCCACCGTCATCGGCTGGCTTTATCGCAGTTGGGGAAGAAAGGATTGGTGTTTGGAAGGGGGTCAACATTTGTCGAGGCACGATGGTCGACAACTGGAGGGTTCCAAAACCAAAGGACAGGGATGATAGTTAGATGGGCACGGTTTACTGAGAGGAAATATAGTGTACAGGCAGTTGAGCAAGCAATTGCGGCAAACGTTCTAACCAGACAAGCCAGATCTGAAACGTATGCGCCTGAACTTCAGCTGGCTGCAGTCAATCAATGGAGAGATAAATATCAATCGGCGCCACGGTGTCGGCCAGCCGTGGACTGTTACACACCCGCGATCGGTGATCGACAGGCCTGGTAGGCGAGGTGACAGAGGCATAAG
>CACRXP010000180.1:116417-150892 GCA_902702965.1 Spirometra erinaceieuropaei | reverse complement strand
ATGAGACGGAGGGCTGGTGCGCTCACCGTTTGCCACCATTGTAGTGTCCGACGAAAGAGGCTTGAGTGGGATCGAATTATCGTTCTCGGTCGTAGATAGCACCCTCTTCTTCCTAACACGGGTTAGTTTCAGACTGAGCTTAAAGTATTCATCCTCCGACGCACAACCCCAAGCGTATCCAACTCGGGAATTTCGTGGAAATATGGTAGATACTTTGGTGTTACGAAAGTTTATTGTAGCAGAGTTTGTAAACGCATGCAAATGATAGTATGAGAAGTACCGAGTTGCTCTAGGTAATCTAACAAAAAAGAAACAACGGTACAGATGCGTATGCACAGGTATGGGATTTCATGACTAGCCATGAAAGTAGGAAATGTGGCAAGAATGGAAAAGCAACGATAAACGACAAAATGGACGAAGAACAAAACATGGACTGGACTTATTGAGTAAGCAGGTTTGTGGGCTTGGCCAGATCCATGTGCAGAATTCGGTCCCGCGTTTTCTACAAGCATCCGTCACTTCTTGATTAAAACAAGAACGGGTCTTTGTGTACCAGGGCGCGGAGGAATGAGGCCTGACACGCTGACTGCCTGATATAATGCCGCAAAGGTCGATGACGTTAGTGTGATTTGTCGACCGTTAACCGCCGTTAAATGAGTTTGCTTGCCACCCCTACCTTGCGGTAAGTTTTTTGAACCCAAACGCCAGAGGAGGCAACCTCGGACGAATAATCCCAACGGCCGTTGGAGACCCGCCTGTACTCAAAATCCCCAAGAAATCTCATGAATATATCTGGCAACAGTATTTTGGTCTGTGCTACGGCGTCCGCCGAAACCGACGGGTTTCGCAATCCTGGTCCAATTGTGTGAGCGAATAGTATGCGAGCTGGACTACTCAATTAGAAACGGACTCGAACTTGAATGCTGGATGCACGAAAGTTTTTGGAACCTGGTACCCGAAGTGTGATGGCGCGCAGTTTTCATCATCACAACGTAAACGCCTGCCGCATGTCTGAAGTCCAAATCCCCCCTCGGGTGCGAGGGAAATGAAGGTCCGGGGAGTCAGCTCCCACTTCACCCTGTAACACAGCGGCCCACACGACTTTTCTAGTTGACAGGGTTTGGCTATCGCTCTTTCAGAACAAGCAAACCGTGCACTACTTTCATGGGAGCCGGCCAATAATCGGATGGCCTGCATGCGACTACGGGCTCACTTTACGAACGTCACTGTAGTCTTTGTGTACGTACCAATGTCAGCTGTTGAACAGCGCGATAAAGAGACCCTCTACTCGCAGTTGCAGGAATAGGTTGATCTGCTAATTGCTGCCAGAGGTTGAAATGGCCAGACTGAACCCGGCGACTCTTCAAGCAGCCACCCTGTTGGTCGTTTCCGGCTACCTCTCCATGCGGATAATGGTGAAGGGATGTTGGATTTTGCTGATCAGAAGTGACTGTCACCAACACCTGCTTGCAGCATCACAAACGTCTGCTGACCGGATATTCAGGCGACGGTCATACAGCCAGTCAAATCGGCTACTTGCTAGTTGATCAAAGGTTCCACAGCTGGGTTCATGCAAGAAAATCGACGCGTGGTGCCGAAACTGGTAACGCCCATGGGTCTACCCATGGGAGTTCACCTCCTATTTGTACCCAAAGTACCACGTGCGAGGCGCCTTGATGGCGCGAAACTTCGACAAGCCAGCACTGCCGAGGGTCTGAGCACAGAAATTCCGTCCCGTGACGCCACCCGAGCCGACGGAGCCAGTGGTTAATGGTCGTCAATGGAATCATCAGTCTAGGGGACAGCTAAGACAATTTTTGGATTCACCCAGCGGCACCGCAATGACCGGATCAGCGGAAGAGCCCTTCGTTGTCTGCCCGGATGGCTCGAGGCACCTCCTGCCATTCCCGGAAAATGGCAGCAGCCGGCTAGGGACGACTGGCAGAAACATTGGGTTGGAACAGCCATCTCCGGTGAGCAGGCCTCAGATTTTGGTGACGCACGAGAACTGCCAAATTATCCGCCAAGTCAGTGGCAAGTCCTCGACGCTTGTGAACCCTGTTCCTGATGTGAATGGCGGCTTTATTGCTGACAACTCAATCAAGGTTGAACGCCGGAGTTAGCACTACGAGTGCCTTCTCAACTTTTATGAGCAGCCCTTCACACTCTCACCCTCCCCTGTCGCGGAGTTTTATGCAGTGTTGTGCAACACCCCCCCCCCTTTCTGAGGGGGAAGTTGCCGAGGAAATACAGAGGCTGCATAACCACAAACCGTCCGAAGAGGGCGGTATTCCCAGTGGTATCTACAGGTCTTGTGTCGGCACTGGTGTCTTGGCTGTGTGAAGCGATTGGGCAAGCATGCAGGGATAGGGTAGTTCCTAATGGCTGGAGTTTGGACATCCTTGTGCCTGTCTTCAAGAAGGGAAAATAAGACCGAGTGAGAACTACCGCGGCATTAGCCTAATTGGCGTTGTTGCGAAGGTCTCCACTGTTATCCTTCTCAGACGATTCCAGTCCTGCGTGACTCTAGGACGAGGCCAAATTCGACCGGATTCGGAGCTGAGTATGTATGCGCAGACCAGATATTCACGCTGAGGCGCATTCTGGAATTCGCAAAAGGCTACCAGCAGCCAACGGCTGTCTGATTTGCTGACTTCGCTGATGTGTTCGATTTCGTACATGTGAGTCCTTGTGGCGAGTAATGAAACTAGATGGGGTACCAGCCAAAATCATCGCCATCATCAAGGCCTACTATCATTTTACCGTCGCGCGAGTTCTCGTTCATAAAAGTCTCGCCTAACTGTTAGATATCCGATTTGGTGTTCCACACGGTTTCATCTTTTTGGCCTGTCGTAATCAGGACGGTCACAAGCCGGCGAATGAGATGAAAGTGTCACAACAAATGATTACCCTAGAATTAGGCTTTATTTACCTTACAGTTGACGCAATGTAAATAAAATGAGAAACAGAACAATATTAAACAGGATAGAATTTCGTCAGGGCATAAGTTAGGATGACATGCTCATTCTGTTCAACTACGTCGTCAACTGGATTCTCGGACGGGTC
The DNA here is from genome assembly GCA_902702965.1 of Spirometra erinaceieuropaei. Classification (NCBI taxonomy): domain Eukaryota; kingdom Metazoa; phylum Platyhelminthes; class Cestoda; order Diphyllobothriidea; family Diphyllobothriidae; genus Spirometra; species Spirometra erinaceieuropaei. The sequence continues at coordinate 147,826 of CACRXP010000180.1, read as the reverse complement.
TTGTAGGATTTCGACGATGCACCCATACACCGGCAGGCTGGTTTAGACTAGCTGAACATATCGCCTTACCGGCCTCAAGCCTTGGTGATCTACAGTCTGCGGCGTCACGGGTGAATGAAATAGCTACTTCAGTCGGTTCGTGCACAAGCGGTGGGGATATCAAATTACTTTCGAGCCGCATCCCTGACCTGGAGAAGGCATCCATCGGGATTAGTGGCTGTCAACTGGAGGAAGTGGGCAGTTGCAAATACCTCGGGGCAAGGCTGCTTTCCAGTGGACGGAGTAAGGACGACATTATCCCCCGAAACAATTGTGCTCACAAGGCTTCCTCAATCTTAAGAAGGTGCCTACAAACCCGGCCTGACGTCGCCATCGCCACGAAGATCCCAGCGTACCGTGAATCTGTCCGGTCAGTCCTCTGCTACTGTGAATACTGTGCTTTACTCGTGGAAGATTAGTGGGAACCTGAAACCTTTGAAAACCGCTGACTGAGGGCTATCCTTCGAGCGAAGTACACAAACTTCGTCCCAAATGAGGCAGTCGGGACTTGCTGCGACAATGTCACAAGGATATCCCAGGCCATTCAAGATAGACGACTGTGGTGGTTTGTACACATCTGTTGTCGTCCGCCTCTCGAGTTCAGTTAAACTACCTCGACCCACCTTCGTTGCCAACCCGGAGGAAGTCGACTCAAGACCTGGCTCGACACAGTCCGTCACGACATGGGAATGCTTGTTGAGCCTTCGATATTCGGTCTCCGCCGCTGGAGAAGAGAATGGGTAGAACTGTCCATGTCCGCTGCCCCAGGTCGTCACGCGTGGAGAGTTACAATACGTGACTTCGATGAGGCCGGCTAGATCAGGCATGATCACAGCCGCAATGAGTATACGTAAGCGTAGGAATTCCTGGATCTCGCACAGGTGAGAATGTCATAAGGTCAAAGCAGGAAGGAGTCATTGCAGCTTGGCCGTCAGTAATTACATGGATGGCAGTTGACGCAGACCGATACCACACGTGTTCCCGTGGTCCTTGCAATCGCACCCCTGGATGAACCCAGCATTTCAAGACGACTCCGGCAGACGTGGCTTTGCTCTACAGCTGCACCAAAGGACAAACTGAACACTCATGTTGCGGGACCTGTCTCTTTCTGCCTTGTTCTAAGGCCACAGACGCCAAAACAAGTGCAATCTTGCTCAACATCGTTGACTAGGCAAAAGAACAGTCATACGACCGCCTTCACAGAATTTCCACTTGTACTTGACGGGCTCAGATCAGGTCTGTTCCAGCCGGCCTCAGTGATGCTGTTGGCTGTACCACCCTATTTGTGTTTATCTGCGACAGCAAATATGGAGGACTTGACCAGCCCTCTCCTTGTCTTCTATCTTCTCTAACGACGTTTTGGGTGTTGGAACACACGCACAGGCAAAGCTGGCTCAACTTACTATGAATGGTAAACTTGGCGATCACAGTGGCTTCCTAGTCTTGCTGAATAAAATAAGTTGATTTGGGCCATCAAAATGTCTCAGCACCCGGAGGGGAACCCGTTGATCAGGCATAGGCTTTCCACACACTTGTGGAAAAATGTGGCCATCGACTGTAAGCTACTGTGTGGAGTTGAAGATATCAGTGGGGATACTTCGCACCACACGCTCATTACTGCCAGCTTGCTTCTCAGGAAATTCAAAAAACGACTGCGTCACGGCGGTTTGCCATTTACGGACTTTGATGTCGCAACCATCCCGTTCCTCCAGGAAAGCACGTACAAAGACAAACCAGAAGACTTGATGTGACCGAGGAGGCGCCGATCAGATGCCACCGCCATCATAGAACTAAGCTAACTGGGCTCGACTGAAGACGATTGTCTGCTCACCTAATTCCATTACAGCGTCCGGCTTATTCTGACAACGGACTCTCGGGAAGTCGACGGAGACCAGTGGTGTTTCACCGAAACTCCCGAGTTCTACCAGGGTGGATTATCAAATCAAACAAAAGTTGGTGCATATATGGTGATGAGTGTGGTTTCTTTGTGGCCAGCGATGACGTCTGAGAAAGTTGTCCTATTACAGAACCTCTTTAAACATGTGATAAGTGCAGGCCACTCCAGAACATTCTACGATTACGCAGGCTTCCGAGGAGGGCAAAAGCACATCTATCGCACGTGAAGTGCACAAAAATAGATGCTTATCAATCTTGACAACGCCCTGCGCCTCGATTGCATAAAAACACGTGCAACCAGTCAGTATCGGAATCTTTCACGCCTCCTGCTTTTTCTCACTACGGGCGTCGACGAAGATGGGAGAACTACCGGCGCGGCAGCCAAACTTGGCCCAATATAACTCGTAAATTCTGACGCAGGATGTGGCCACCGACCGGATCGCGCTGCTCTTTCACGCAACTCGATGACCCTGCCCTCGACAATTCATGCGTATGCTGGCACCGCAAACTCCATCGACCGAGTCTTATATGAAAATCGGCTCGGCCGACTGCACCCGCGTTCGGTGTAACAGTGTGCCCAACCCGCCTCAATGGTCCTGTAAAGGATCGTTACGGGTAGTTTTCCAAAAAGCCGAAAGCTGCTGAATATTTCGCGGCAACAATGAGATGATCAGCGTTGACCAAGTCAAAGCAGCTGTTCCAGAGAGACCACCGGACCAACATCACAGGTAAATACGTGCTGACCGCCCTCCCCCTCCCCCCACCTTGCCTCACTGCCCGTGAGCTGAACCCCTTCAGTACAGCCGGCGCCCACACCACTCGTAGTAGCCACCGGGTACAGTTATCTTTCGGTGACGTTTTCACGCCGGTCTTCGGTCTATTCTGGGCGTACTATACTGACTTCTTTGTTCTACCTCCTATTTCCCTACAACATATAACGGTCATTCCCTTTGTTATACACTTCTCAGCTTTATCCTTATGCAGGTCTGTCTGAGTCCGTATTAAATGCGTTAAAACCCACGTAACTGGTCAATAGACGTATCTTCCTGACCTCTTGGCTTTACTATTTACGAGCGTTGGTGAGATCGAGAGACCTACTGGCTAGGCAGTTATGTTTAGCTTAGCACGGCTCGTGTGTTGCAGCGTTGGATGGTCAAGCTGCATCTAATGTTGCTTTCGTGTTGGAAAACATCAGTAAAGTAAGACAGCCTCGCTGGAATTCGAGCAAGACGGCCACAAGACTTGATTTTACTCACACCTGCTGAGGCAGTCTTTCATGGTTAGTTAACAATTGGCCGTTTAGTGAGTTTGCATATAGTAAGGGTTTCCAGGCCTGCTCGAAAAACGACAAAAAGCAATCTCCGGCGGTCCCATTGGCGGGAATCGCAGAATAAAAAGAAGGTCAGTTCGAGACATGGTTAATCTTTGTGAGAAACGATTGAGGAGGGAATCTCAAAGTCAAAGTACTGCGCAACAGAAGACAACCATAGGGTGAGGTATTGAACGGGTGAAGTCATAGACACCTCGGACAGAACGGTTTGCATAAAGTCCATGGTTTTACACGGATGAAGGGAATAGAAAGGTACACCGGTCAGTTGGTGTTCAGTTTGGCTTATGGTACACCACATGCTGGTGGATGAATCAAGTGCTAATCTCTGCGCCTGTTGACATTTCGACGTGAATAAGGACCAGAAGTGGAATAGGTCGACAGGACTGCCGTCTGCGTAGAAGCCACGAAAGAGAAGGACCGGAACTTCATAGACTTCGCTGTATACTATCCGGTACTCGTGACGCAATGACTTTGAGGCTGTACAGGAGGAGGAATGGGGTTCGGCCAAGACAGCGTCTGTGAGACAAACCAACTCGGAAGAATTACCGAAATTCGCGGCTTCTAACCGCCAACTATCGGATGTCTTTGCTGTCTTAAGGACATCGAAGAGCTCGCGCAAGCCGTTGTTGAAATCGGCCAGGCTCAAAGTGCCCTTGGCCATTGAGCGCTGACATTCATCTGATACTGCATTTACGGTCAGCGACAATGAGGTCGGTGGTAGACCTTTATGAAAAAAAAGAGGAAATGAGAAAACGGGCTAGTTTTACTAGCCTCAGCAAATGAGAAGAATTTAAAATGCTCACGTAGAAAGTGGCCTCGGAGATCAACCCAATAAAATGATATGACACGATTACCAGCAATATTGAAAACCATGGGGACTGTTGGAGGACCTGGTCACATGATCAGTTTTGATCAGGAGAACATAAAAATACGCTATTTATCACAGACATCTGAGTAAATGGAGTCAGGATAAACGCATTTATTAACTCAGGTAGTAACCCACAATATCCGCACAAACGCAGTGTTCGTGGAGTAAAAGACATTTAATAGTGGCCCCGAAAGGAAGCATCGCCGAAAAGTCACTGTTAGTTAACTCGCCAAGTAACTTAATATAATCACGAGTAAGGACTTCGGGCGGATAAGAAGGACCTAATCTATCCTATGGAGTCTTCGACGGGACGCAGTAGTTTGCCTGCAAGCGACTGGCTGTTTATCATGCCAAAAGCTCTGCTGAGAATAGATAAGACTGCTTCCACATCTTCGTTGTCACCAAGCCGACTGGTCAGGATTAACAGCATAGTCAGATTTGTGAGGCACGATATTTTTAGGAAATACACACTGACGGAAGTTAAAAAGGCCTGGATGCTCCGGAAAGTCGCGAATTTGATCATAGCAAGTGCTACCCGCATTTCCACAGACCAGTGTGACTAATTCGGCGATAATTAATCACAAGGTAGTTCGATCGACCTTAAGCAGAAAGGTAGCGAGGGTCCTGTGCAGGTCGCTACAAATAAAGCCGGATAAAAAGACAAAGTACGCGTCAAATTCCTTGATGTGGGTCACTTCTTCCACGAAGTTGGTTATGCTAAAAGTAGGGGTGTGCATGTACAGGCATCCGCGTGAGGGGAGCGCTCACTCCCGATCGAGGGTATTGGACTGAAAACCATTTTAAGACGGCTTTTACAGTCGAACAATAACTTCCTTACAAGAGTTTCGGTTGTGCCAGATATCGCCCTATCAGCTCCGCCCAATACAATAAGTAAAAGCCGACCAGGAAAGGGGACACGCCAGGGGTGACACATTGTACCACGTGTTGGTTACTCGATCGCCTTTTGAGTAGCCAGCTCCCGGCCATAATGAACGAGGCAGCTGCCTGGCATGTGTGAGGGGCTCTATTTAGAGAAGTCCTCCTCACCCTCTTATGAAAAAGGGTTAGAAAACTCGCCCTAAAGTGCAGGGTTTCAGACATCGAAACAGCTGTCCATGGCCACTGAGCGCTACATATGCGGTCCGGAAGACAATGCCTGTCCCCATTTTTCTTCCGCCAGGGTAACTTCGATCATTCTGGCAACTTGGAATATCCGTACTTTGTCAGATAACTCGACAGACAATCGACTAGTGAGGACGAAAGCGTTAGTTGCTCGGGAACCGGTTTCGTAGAAAGTTGACGCCACCAGACAAGACCCGGTCCTCTAAAAAGGACGTTTAAATAAGGTAAGTACAGGCAAGCTTTCACCTGTTTGGATTTCAGTGTTCTTTTTCTACAACGCCCTGTTGCCTGCTACTGATAAGTTCAGATTCCGCTATCCTGTTGCTGTTTCCTCCCTATAAACTCTTTCCTCCTGCTTACGCTGGACATGGACCAATGCATGACTCCGGTCCGAACAAGTGCAGGTTTTAGAGTGCCTCCGAAGTAGTTAAATAGCTGAAAAACAGCCACAACCTTCTCCATCTCGAACAAGAACGGAGAGCTGGTCGTTTTTATGTCCGCTTAGGCCCCATCGATGATAAACGAGCATACGCGACAGTTAACCAACACGGACCTAATCAGAACGGGACTGAGACGAGACTGTCTGGCCAGAGTACTACGGCATCAAGGGAACTGCCCTTCGACTGTTCTTCATGTGTAGTATCGAGCTGCCCATATATGTTTCTGAATACGGCATAGCGTTTATGATCGACGTCTAAGTAATAGCAGCCGCATAAAGCTCAACCAAGGCTAAATGTTGCTGACAAACAACAAGTGTAAGCAATGGAGCCAGCCAACGATCACTGTCTGGGCGTGAACTGTATATCTGAATGGGTAGATATTCACGCAGGCAATTGGTGCAAAATAGACGTTGGTAAGACTCGCAAAATAGGAGGGTCAGAAGGGGTTAGATATTTGCCACCTGGGGTAGCTACAGACAACTCACACAGGCATGTGGTCATTTCCTGATAACACTAAACCCTCCGGCGCCCATTGGCTAAAACTTGGGGCGGGGTACGTAGAAGAAAATAACGTATATCGTTTTTTACCTTAGCTACGACCGCAGCCCTCAACTTCCGCCCAAATGAACGTGCGACTACCGACTTCGCCGTATTAGACTCGTTGCAAGATTACCCTAATTTCCTTAAGTAATGATATTTTCCCATTCATTTGTTCCTATCACTATTTTAGTCTCTAATATCGAGACAATACGCAAAAGATTGTGACAATGAGCCCAAATAATAATAATCATAGGAATGAACAAATCCGTCCAGTAATCCGTTCGCAAGACTGCATTGACGTATGCAGACTCGGTCAGGTCAGCCTGTCAGATTACTAGCAATATGCAAGCTGGCAAAACTGAGCTGCTATTGTGGGGCTGGGCAAAGGCTAGTCATTAGGTTAATTGAAGTGGCAGTCATTTGAACTTAGACAGCATAATAAGGCAAATTGGTGGGCCAAAACTTCTTTTTTAGCCTTGTTGACAAAGAAAGCAGCCAGTTAGTACTTACTGGTATTTGCTATTATTAGAAATCCACCTCGCGGCTCCGCGGTAACGAGCCGCGAATAACGTGCAACCCAAAGACCAAAACATAATAGTAATTACCAGGGTATTTAAACAAAGATTCTGCAACAAACGAAATGGGAGAATAGCGTGGCCAAAAACATACATTCAGGGAGTAAAACGTACGCAAAGAACACAAACAACAGTAGTGGAAAGAATTCGAGACTTAACAGCGCATTTAACGGCACTATTCACTTCGCAGACGGAGTAACCAGTGCAGCAGACATTCTTTGTGTGTGTACCTGAGTTCCACGTGTTCAACACTGCTACAATTGGCAGTAATTACTTCGCAGCCTGAGTAGCCAGACGGGCAGCAGCCACTTCTCGTAAAGTTTAGGGCGTTATTCATACCCTTTACTGTCGGATCACACCGAAACACACAGCGACACATGTTGACTAGGTCGTCCTTCATTTTGTAATTCAGACCATAGCAACCTACGGCTGCGTTTACAAAAAAGGAATTATACTTTTTAGATACACCGTCAGACACCCCGCTGAGAGTCGCACCAGCTGCATCAACTGCAGCAGATTTTTTTGTCTTGCGCCGCCAACCGCTGGAAATTGCCGTAAGCTGGGGCTGCCCTGTTTACTGCATAAATGATTGTGACGCAGATTAAGCGCCTTCGCACGCAGTTTGACCTTAGTTACCATGGTGGTAAAACGTGCCTTGCAACCGAACTTCAAAGACCTTAGTCGTTTGAAATTCAGCATCAGCCGCTGATGTTGACTTTGTCCGGGAGCCGCAGCAACAAAAAACTCCAGAATGACAGCGTATGAAGTTCATATATCGGAAATTCACTGTGCCAATTAGAGGATGCTCGGACAAGAGTTTGTCACTCCTACATCTACTGAAGCTGGTGTAGGATGTCTGCAATTAAGAGATATGTTATTATGGCTTACTTGCTCGTATTCTCGTACTGCGGACAGTAAGTCCTCGTTACTGTCGTATGATCCCTGATAAAAAATCTCTTGAAACAGGCTGCGCAGCCTTCGCGTCTGGTCCTGGACTGTGAGGTCTGGTTACGGTAATATTGCATCTGTTTACCTGTCGGCGAGGCGGGACGCAAAGTCTGAAAGTCCGTCAACCGGGAGCCTGGACACTACCACAACCGCAGACTCGTGTCCGTGGTTTTCATGAAACGAAGTGACCGCGAGACAACCCTCCTTGCGGTACTGTATGTTAGAGAATGTACCACAGCCTTTACGGCTACACGGTTGCTTTTAGAATAACGTAAATTTACGCATACTTATTGTATTGGGACGAGCTAATAGGTCGATATCCGGCACGACCGAAACTCTTGTAAGGAAGTTATTGTTCGACTGTAAAAGCCGTCTTAAAATGGTTTTCAGTCCAATACCCTCGATCGGGAGTGAGCGTTCCCCTCACGCGGATGCCTGTACATGCACACCCCTACTTTTTGCATAACCAACTTCGTGGAAGAAGTGACCCACATCAAGGAATTTGACGCGTACGTTGTCTTCTTTTTCTGCCAGTTATCGAGCACTTAGTCGTCGGAAGATTGACTTCGGAAGCACGATGGAGCCTGTATTCGTAGGAATCTGAACTAAACCGAGCTAGATGCTTTGTTAAACTCGGGATTGTGGTTTCCTGAGAGTCTTAGTAAATGATGGAGTTATCACCGGTAATCGGATCCGTGAAGGCGGAGGTTACTTGCACTTTTAAACTTATTTCTCGATTTATTTCGACTAGGCGTAAGTCTGGTAGAGACGGGTGATCGAAATGGGAAAACTTGGGAAGACGAGTAAATTCCAGTCGAATTCAAACAGCGCCGCACAGGTTCAGTTCGACTGGCTATGGAAAAGTCGGTAATTTTTAAGGCAATAATTTTTCCAAGGTTTTTATGAGAAAAAGTGTTCTATGGACACCTTGATAGGCCTTGACGTCAGAACGACAGCCAGACTTAAATACTGGAATAATAATAGAAGTTTTCCAATAGTCAGGAAAGAAGCCATTTACGAGAAATACTAAAAAGATTTTGCTAAGCAGAGGAGGAAAATCTCTTAGCTGTTTCATAAGAGAGTTTGGGATATTGTCCGTACCTACTGAGTGAGAGCTAGGAAGATGGTTTTTGAATACATTCAGGAGAAAAACTAATGCTGCTAAGAGAAGAATCTGACAACGTAGGAATTAAAAGGATTGGGTCAGTTTCAATGGTGAAATGTTTGGCAAAGAACGAATTTAAAATTTCTGCTTTGTCTGACTCCTCTTTAATGAAGGCATCGCTAGTACTAATCAAAGGCGGAATGACTTGGTGGGACTTAGCGGATGATCTCTGACGGAAGACCTGAGCAACTGATTTAGAAGCATTCATGTCATTAATAGCTAAAGATTCTCTACGCCTATCTCGCGCGAGCCTCATTTTCGTAGCTTATTGAAATATTTCTTAAGTAAATTGATAATGAACTCACAGAAGTATCTTTAAACTGCTTCCGCAGCTTTTTAAGTCTGTTTTTAAGAAGGTGTGGGACAGCGGTGGAATTAGCACTCGATTTGAACGTCTTCCGAGGAATTTGGTCGAGGAGACCTTCCGTCACGTACTGTCATAAATTGTTGAAATAATTTAGATTATTTGAATCGGACTCCGACCCAAAAGATGGGTAGCACAGTTCCGTTTAGGGGTACGACGCCTTCTCTTAGATCTAACAACTCTGTTCAGCCCAGCACGTCTACAAACCCCGCAGCTCCAATTATATCCCCGAATAATTCTCTGTCCTGCGTACCGTTTACTTATCAAAGCCCTACTATATATCCAGCAAATAATTCATGCATGAATTGCCCTAAACCATTTACGCCCCAACCTAGTTCAGGCTTCCCACCACTTAAGGCCAATTGCTCTCAGGTACGTCAACCTATCTCCTTTGACTTCCAATCTAGACCTGGTTTCCCACAATTTCAGCCTTTTAGTGGGCTACCCTCACCCATTAGCCTCTAATTTCCTTCTAGCCTCCCTCCTCCTCCCCTTCCTCCATTATTTAACTACCAACAAGTCTATCCTTCCTCTAACTCCCCTAGCATTCCAATGTTTGAAAACTATATCCCCACCTCCTTTAGGTCTCACACTCAGCCTTCTCTTGTTGACTCCCCGTACGTCAATAACTCTAAATTAAATGGTACTTATTCTCCAAGTGTCATTAATTCACAGCTTACATATCCACCTCCAAATTTTTTTAAAATACCGTCGAAAATAGCATTGCCGTTCGAAACACATTAGATATTATATTATTGAATGCCAGGTCTGTTATAAACAAGATGGCCCAAATCAGAACCATTGCTCTGGAAATGACGCCTGATATTATATGTGTAACAGAATCTTGGACACATTCTCTAATTCCTGACTCTGCCCTTCTCATAGATGATTTTGATTTTTACCGCCAAGACCGCACGACTAGGCGTGGGGGTGGTTGTCTTCTTTATCTTAAATCCTACCTAAAGCACTCTCCCTATTACTTGGATGTTTCCTCATTCACGGGAAACTTCTGCTTTGCATCTGTTATTCTCTCGCCGCAAAGAAAGGCAATTATTGGCTGTATCTACAATCTCCCAAATTCTTTAGCCAGTGATGAGTCTCAACTCTGTGAAATCTTTAAATTAATTTCGGGAGCTGCTTTCGATGTTAAAATAGTCACTGGGGATTTTAACCTTCCTGAAATAGACCGGGTTTCCAATAGCTGCCCACCCAGATTCCAGCCCCTTCAAGATATTGTCAATTTTTCTAATTGGTCCCAACTGGTGCGCTCTCCAACAAGAGATAATCACATTTTAGATCTAATCTTCACCAATGACATTGCTCCTCTTTCTGTTGCTTTAAAAAAGGACCTATTTGACAGTGACCACGTATTAATTCATTGTTGCCTACCGCTTGCCTTTTCAAAAAAGACAAGCGCCGTTCAGACTTTCATGAACTACGACTGCGTAGATAGCGACTTAATAAATAACTATATGAGATCCTTGGATTGGTGTGGCTTCCTCACTTGTAGCGAAGTAACCATTCTTCGTGATGTCATGTCCAATGTTTCCAAGGACATTCTAGAGTTTGTGCCGCGTAGATATCTCAAACCTAATTCTTCAGATTCCCTTGTTCCTCATTTTCTTCAGAACAGACTAAAAACGTTGAGGCGACAACTGCGTGACCCATCCACCAGTTCCTTATCAGTTCATCTTAGAATCACAGAGATTTTTGAGATGGCCTCAAGGATGCGCCAAGCGCGCGACAGGCAAAGAGAATCAATTGCTCTCAGTGGTTTGAACCCTGGCAAATCCGTCGCTAGCATCTTCCGTCATCGGTCCTCCTCTAAGCGTGGTCATGAACTTCCACCCATTCTAAATGATAACAAAGTCTTCCTCACCGATGACACTGACAAGGCGGAGTTGTTTAGTGCTTTCTTTGCAAAACACCTTGCTACCGAGTCCGATCCGGTCCCTTTCTTTCGATCACTTTCAGATAGGACACTGAGTACAATTGAGGTCTCCTCAGATCTCATTAAAAAACACATAAGCCGTTTGAAATACTCACACTGCTCAGGAACGGACGAGATTCCGAATTCGATTATTAAACAAGCGCCCGACCTTCCCATATTGCTTAGTCATTTATTCTCTGTTTATATTTCAAAAGGATTCCTTCCTGAAACATGGAAAACGTCAATTATCATTCCCGTTTTCAAGTCGGGATCTCGGTCCGATGTTAATAACTATCGGGGCGTGCACAAAACGCCGTCTCTAGCAAAACTTCTTGAAAGGATTATTTTCAATGCAATTCTTGACTTCTGTCTAGCTAACCGGCTTCTGAGCTCTAGTCAGCATGGATTTTTACCTGAACGATCCTGCAAAACATGTCACTTGGCTTTTCTTAATCTAATCACTTCTCTTCGTAATGAGCGGCAGTCAGTGGTAGTTATTTACTTTGATCTTAGCAAAGCCTTTGACAAGGTGCCTCATAGACGTCTTTTAGTAAAATTGGAAGCCCTCGGCATCCGGCCGCCTCTACTCGAATTCATCAGGTCCTATCTGTCCAACCGATATCAGAAAGTCATGGTCGGTAATAGCTACTCGACACCCCACTCGATCACGAGTGGCGTACTTCAAGGCACGGTCCTGGGTCCGCTACTCTTCCTTCTGTACATCAATGATATTTCGACTGAACTCGGAAATTCGCAAACTTTTACTTATGCCGATGACCTCAAGTGTGTTTACTCATACTCTAAGGACACCGCAAATGTTTGTGTTGAAAAAATTAATGCCGATTTACTACGCTTAAGCAGATGGGGTTCGACATGGCAGATGGAGTTTTCATCATCCAAGTGTAGTTTCATGTCTTTTGGTCCTACCAAACTTCCTGGTCCCATAATTTTTCAGAATAACCCACTCTCAAAAGGCCTCACTATAAAGGACCTAGGTCTAAGTTATACAAATAAACTTGCTTTATCACCTCATGCAGATAGAATCTGTGCAAAAGCCGCGCAGATATGTGGATTCATATCGCATAGTTTTTTCCCTCCGGAAATGAAGCTAAGACTTTATCAAATGTTTGTTCTTCCAGTCCTCGAATATTGCTGTCCATTCTTCGGTTTAATGAACGCCTGCGACCGCAATAAAATCGAAAATGTTCACAGGGTTTTCACCCGGAAACTGTTCTCTCAAGCTTCGTCCAGTATTTCTTATGCTCAGAGATGTCAGCTGGCGAACATTAAGTTTTTGTGGGTTAGAAGACTCGAAGCTGGCCTTTGCTTCCTTTTTCGCATCAACTCTAGCTCCAGTCTTCCGCCCATTGACACTCTCACTCCGAGGGATCGGTCTTATGCCACGCGTAACTCCTGCATGGTGATTCCGCCGCTTCTTTGTACTACATCTTATCGCTCCCCCTTCTTTGCTTCCAAATATGCTTTACTTTGAAATAATCTTTCGCCAGAAATTAGGTCATCGCCTAAGTTACTGGTATTCAAGTCGAAATTACGCAAACATCTTACACCGGTAAGCATAAAGGCACTGTTAACGGTCTCATTCCCGAACACTCAGATTCTTGACTTCGAGAAGGGTCCTCCTGGGATTTAGTGGTAGATTAAGTGGTAACTCTTAATTATATCATTAGAAACCCCCGTTTTGAATTGGTTTCTAAATCCAATGCTATCACTCCTCCCCCCTATAGCTACGATTTTCGCGGTTTTTGATGTCATCTCCCGCATTCCGACCTCATGCGGTCTGTCGACGCTCAGGGCGGAACCCTCAGTATTCACTGTCTACTAGTAGTTCGGTCGTGCCTCCTTTCCTCACTGCTCGGCTGAGCTCGAAGCGTGCTGTGGCCGATCGCATCTCGGTTCCTCTCGTCTGGCCTCTTTGACGCGGCGTACCAATCCGGCCCAGACGATGTCAATTGTGAATCCCGTATACAATGCCATTTGCAAGCCAGTCCTGTCTGACCCACATTCGACATTTATTGCCACCCTGACGATGACCGACAACATTCCGTTATATACCGCCACCTACAGGCCAGTCCTGCTCGCTTTTTTCTGTTATTATTTTTAAAGAGGGGTTTTTTTCTCCCCTCACCCCTCACCCCTCAATCATCACGTTTCTCAATGGACTTCTAATTCAGAAACTATGAATTGCATTTTGTAAAGACTCCTCCTACCTCGTCTAAAACTCGCATGCAAATTTATTTTAACTTGCTTTGATGGGACCCCGACGGGTCTTTAATAAAAATTATCTATCTATCTATCTAAAAAAGTACTGTGCCAATCAAGAGTGCTTGTGGTAATTACCTGTTAATATAAGCAAAGTCAAAATGCTACGTTGTACTGCTGGCGTTGAGGAAATGGCAACTGGAAGGCGACAGTGAATTAATGCATGATTTCTTGCAAAAACTGTCACGATAGACATCCATAGAGAGATGGAAGGTGTCATTAGTAAAAATTAAGTCTAAAACACTATCGTTTCTGGTCGAAAAGTGAACTAATTGAGATAAGTTTGAAAAGTAAATGGTGTCAAGCAGCTTCTAGAATTTAGGAGGAGATGTATGTGGCAGTCAATTTCTGGCATATTAAAATCGCCTAAGATGATCATGAAATCGAAAGAAGTTTCTGCAATTTTTTCAAAGAGTTCACAGAGTTGGCCTTCAATTATGGAGTAACAAGGAGGATTATATACACATCCGATTAAGGCTTTTCTATTTTGCAGAAATATTATCGATGCGAAACATAAGTTTCCAGAGAAGGAAGAAATGTTCAGGTCATAAGGCGACTGTGCAAGTGAGGCTCTGATGTAAAGAAGGCAACCAGTGCCACGTGATTCGACACGATCCTGGCGGTATAAACTGAGGCTATCTATATTAAGTGCTGAGTCAGAAATTAGAGAGTGGGCCCAAGATTCTGTAATGCACAATACGTCTGGGTCAAACTCAACAGCTACACTTCTTAGTTGTGCCATATTTTGCACGACGGATCTTGCGTTGAGAGAGACAATACTGAGCGTATTCCTAATATGTAGGTTCCGCTCATTGCTGCTTATAAAAAAGAGAGAGTCGGAGGTGGAAAATTAAGCAGTTGGGACGAAGCAATTGACGGAGGACAAAGTTGCTGCGGTCTAAAATTCGTGGGGTAATTACCGCTAACAAGAGATGCAGCATTATGTGGAAAAGCGTTTGAGGAGGACCCAAGAAGAGGAAAGCTATTTTGTTGGGTTGGAAAAATAGAGGGCATGAAAATAAGATTTTGTAAATTTTGAACATAATATGAGGGCAAGTTTATGTTAGGTAGCGGACGTAGAAACGCTAGAAACAGTGTACATCAGGAAAGGGCTTTATTACTTGGGGTGTCAGACTAGCAATGGGATTGGAAATGTTATCAGTAATGCTATATACTTGCATTTTGCAGGCTGGTATGTAAGAGGGCTTCACAACCAGAGCGTTCACGTTAACTTGAGAATTCTAGATAGGAACAGGTAAAGATCTCCCTGCACTATCATCTAGTTTATTCGACCTAACCGCAAGGTCAGACTTCAGTGGCCAGGCGCGGGAACAGGATGGATTCGATGTAGGTTTATTAACTGTGGCGGCCGAGGACATCAAGGGTAGCACACAACCACGTAACGGAATACCGAGGAAGAGATCCTGGCTTGTGTTGATCTGAATACGATTATTAGCAGTTCACGATGCTCATCCATACATAAAGGAAAAAGAAATGATCAGTGGACGGGAAGACATAATGAACAGAAAAGGGAATTGAAAAGATGTATAATGACAGTTAGAAGTACAAACGGGATGAGTTACAACAGTCGAGTAACCTGTCTGGCTGGAGAGGCGAGGCCAACATGCCAGCTGGAAAACCGGTGGGGAACGCAACGCTGGGCGCAAATGCAGGGAAGGGCCGAGGGGGTTGCCGATGTAGCGAGGGAAGCGGTACGAGCGTTACGTCACGATATGGAGCGGGGAAGGAGATCGGCGGAAGAGAGAGGAAGGGATACCGGCCATCTTCACCAACATGCGGCTACGCCATCTCCATCCTAGGCCCGCGTGCCAAAAGTGCCACGGCATTCAAACAACCCTGCTCAGATCAGGGGACGTTACATAACTAAATCACTATACTGAGTGCCGGGAGTCGGTTATGCTTCAAGGATTGGCTCATCTTTACTGTTAAGATCAGGCTCCATAGCAAATTTGGGAGCCGCATTTGAACAATCCTTGCTTATATGTATGTATGTATGTATGTATGTATGTATGTATGTATGTATGTATATTGAAGGGTTACAGGCAGAGCCCTTGATGACCCTATTTATGTACAGTGCTTTCGCAGATTCATACTCAAAAACAAAATAAAATTGCAGGCATTTAAAATGTGATTGGGTCACAGTTCAATCGTAATCATAAGGTAGTGCATGGGGTCACTGTAAATTAGTGCGGAAGATTGTATATGACAGATTTTACAAAACTGGCTGTGCATAGTCATGCTTTACAAGCCGATTTCTGTCGAAAACTAGACGAGCAAGTTTTCTTTTAAACACACAAACTGTTTCAGCCGTCACCATCTCGCTTGGAAGCGAGTTCCACGGCCTGGCAACCCGCTGGCTGAAAGAAAATTTTCGTCGGTCTAAACGTGTTCGCTCATTCCCGACTTTGAATGCATGGCCGCGTAGTTGGTTTGTACGGGCGAACTCAAAGAAGTCTTCTGCCCTTAATGAACAACCCTGGCCGCGAACAATCCGGAACGTCCAGAGTAGACTGCAGTTTATTTGTCTATAAGAGAGAGGGAATAGGCCAAGCAAATTTAGCCTCTCCTGATAAGACAAATGCTTTAGACCGTCGACCATCTTTGTCGCTCTGCGTTGCACCTGTTCGAGTAAGTTGATATCCTTCCTCATCCATGGTGAAGCTGCTGGCATTCCATACTCTAGATGAGGTCTTACAAAGACACCAAAGAGTCTTTCGAAGAGTTCAGGAGGAAATATTTTAAATGCACGCCTGATCCAATGTAGAGTACTAGTTGCCTTCTGGACCATCTTTCTGCAGTGTTCTGATGGCGATAGATTTGTGGTCGTCCATACACCCAGATCTCTGTGTCTTTCCACAGTTTCTAACCTCGTCCCGTCAATATAGTACTGGTGTTTGGCAGAGGCATTGCGGCCGGTGTTCAGGTGCAAAACCACGCATTTGGACACGTTAAACTTCAAAAGCCATCTGTTCGACCAAGCACACAGTTTGTTGATGTTCGACTGCAACTTCTCTGCGTCATCATCACACTTGACTTCACTCCATATTTTTATGTCATCCGCGAACATGAGAGCCTCGCAATTCACTTCGCTGATACAGTCATTAACATAAATCAGGAAGAGTACTGGGCCTAAGACAGAACCCTGTGGGACACCACTTTCCACCTTTACCCATTCCGAGGTAGAATTACTAACGACGACTCTTTGTAGTCTGGAGGACAGAAAACTCCTGATCCACTTAAACATTCTCCCTTGAATCCCTACATCCCAGATCTTTTGCAAAAGAAGCCTGTGTGGGACACTGTCAAAGGCCTTCTTGAAGTCAAAAAATATGACATCTACTGGAAGACCCTTATCGGTAGCTCGTGTCCATTTCTCGTGTCCACCGCCGACAGTTTTTTTTCTCCTGAGCACTCCAAACCACAAAAACCACCATCAACTATATTTTTATGCCTTAAGCTCAGGAGTTTTTTTTCACTGCTGGTCGGATTTGTGTTTAATCGCTTACCTTGACAATGCCTGTAAACTGGCATTAAATTAAAATTTATTTATTTATTTATTTATTTATAAAGAACACTCGTTAGGCAGGAGCGCCCTGGACGAAAGCCATGTTGGGCATCACACAATATTTTGTTTTGTTCCAGGTATTTCATCAAGTGTCTTTTGATAATGCGTTCCATTATTTTACACGCGATGCAAGTAAGACTGACAGGACGATAATTTCCGCAGTCAAGTCTTGAGCCTCCTTTATGGATCGGGGTAATGAGTGCGCACTCCCATTCTTCCGGTAGCTCTCCGTCTTCAAATGACTTTTGAAATATTGCGGATAAGGGTTTGCACAGTTCATTGGCAAGTTCACGAAGTGCTAGGGCGGGAATTCTATCTGGGCCAGGCGATTTGGCAGGTTTCAGCCGGAGTAGCTCGGCCCTAACTATGGTAGATGAAAAGAGTGGTTCCTCGGTTAAGGAGGGTAGGGAGGGGATAGGATGGAGAAGGGTACTGGGAGGAGAGGTTGGTTGGCGAATGGATGGATGGGCAAATATAGCACTAGGTTCTCGGGTGAAGACGGACTGAAAGAAGTCGGAAAGGAGGGACGCTTTAACCTGGTCATCAATCTCCACTTTTCCATCTGCAGACCTGAGGGCAGGGATTAGCTCCTGAGTCCTTTTAGTACTTCGTATATAACCATATAGAATTTTCGGATGCACCAAAGAATTTCGGAGTATGTTCAGTTCAAACTTCTTTCGCAGGTTTGAGGCCTCACTTTTACAGACGTTTCGTTGCCGCTTATATTCCTGTAAGTGTTCGTCGGAGCCAGTTAGTCTGTAACGCCTCCACAGACGATTCCTTTTTCTGAAAGAGGCCTTCAAGTCCGGGTTTATCCATTTTGGGCGGTTTGTGATTGTCTTCCTTCTAAGAGGACAATTGGAATAAACAATATCTTTCAGTAAGGAACTGAAAGTATTCCAGTTATCGTTTGCTCGACCATGCAGTTCAGTCTCCCATGATATAGCTGCCGCTTCCCTCCTCATGAGAGAATAGTCACCTTTCTAAATGTTCCTCTCCCACCTCTCGGGTTGGGCGGGATTGTAAAACAGTGAGTACTCGAAGTAGAGCGTGATGTGGTCGCTTGACCCTAATGGCTGTCGGTCCTGCAGGTCTAACACGTTTTCCTCCTCTCGGGTAAAAATAAGATCAAGGCAGTTCGACTGCTGCCCTTCCCTGACCCGTGTTCCAGAGGTAACATTCTGGCAGAGAAGTTTGTCCGTTGCCCATTGTAGTAGTTTGTGATTAAAGCTGTCTTGCGGCCCTTGTGCAGTCCACGTTAGCCAATCAATGCCAGGAGCGTTAAAATCCCCATCGATGAGGACGTCTTTCTTCTCGCTAGCTTGGTACAGTTCGGATATGAGCATGAGATCTTGGTCAGAAGTATGGTTAGGTGAACGGTACACCACCGAAAGCATCAATGATCGGACATTCTTAGTAGATATGGTAACGCTTGGCAGTTCCACATCCCGTACCGGTCTGTGTACATCAGCCATAGCGCTTAGCTTGCAAGTGACATAAATTATGACTCCTCCTCCTCGGCTTAGTCTATCTCTCCTGAATTGATGATATCCTCTAAGTGATATTTCTGAATCTGCGATATCTTCAGTAAGCCACGTTTCTGTGAATGCCATAATGTCTGGCTTAATTTCATCAACTAAGTCTCTTAGTTCATCTAGTTTGTTGAAGAGGCTTTGCACATTTGCGGAGATAACCTTCAATGACTGATTTGTTGGAGAGACCCGGCCTTCATTGTGACGGGTTCTGACCACAGGAAAGACCCCTTTGTTTGGATTATTTGTCCATTTTTGATCTTCAGCCCTTTCTCTCCTCTGCCAATTCTCTCCTTCAATTCTGATCTCAGTTCTCTCATTTTCAGTCTTTCCCTCGGTTCGTAGTCTGGTTGAAAAAACACTTCCCTGTGCGAATTGCGTAAGGTCGTTCTACTTTCTAACAAAAGCGCTGCTTGGGCTTCGTTTTCCAAAATAACTTTCAGGGGTCTTGGGGATTTTTTTAGGTCACGATTTGGGTCCGCTCTGCCTAGTCGGAAAGCTTTTTTAACGGTGAATATTTCCACATCCTGCAGGACGGCACTGGCGTATTGATGAAGAAGGTCTAGGTCGTGCGTCACTCGTTCCTTCGGAATGCAGGACGTGGACTCTAGGGCGCCCCTTATGACAATATTTTGCTTACGATTTATGGAAGAGCTCATTACTGTCCCGTCCGCGCTAGGACGATATAATGCTACTGTAGTATTCCCGACGGCTGTTGTCACTTCGACATTTGAATGATTTTCGGCCGGCGAAGGGAGTTTAGGGCATGGATTTTCATGTGACGTACTTGCTTCGGCAGTGGAGCTCTTACAATCATTACCCTGTTGCAATGTACTGCACGAAGGCTTATCGTGTCCTTTTCCATAAACGGAATGGTTAGGGCACTTTCCAGATGAGTTAGCCTTGTGAAGAAGTGGAGTAACAGCATTGCCTTCCAAGAATAACGGCGACTCCTTGCAGATTCTAACAGATCTTCTGAGGGTACCCTGGCCTTCCCAACTTTATTGTTCGATGATTTGGCAGGTTTTGTTACTATAGCAGGTAATGGAACCCGACTTATTTTTAATGCATTAGTGTCGAATGCCACGTTATCCACCGGAACTGATTTGTCTAGAGTTTCCTATGGAGACATAACTCGCTTCCTCTTCCTGACTGGCTTTGACTTTTCCGCGCTAGCGCCTTTATTAGTAGGATGTTCGTCGTCGATCGATCGGAAATTTGGCGGATTATTTGGTAATTCTATCTTACTGTGCTTAAGAATAGCCATGATGATGTCCGTCAGTAGGCCTTGCTTCTCTTCTAGCGTCTGGACCCGCTTCTCAAGTTCCTTACAGCCGACACAGCGACCGACAAGCGCAGAATCCGTCCCGTCTGTCATACAGTTTTCGAGGCCTCTTGGTAGTGCATCGGTTCTTATTTCCTGTCTTATCTCTTCGAGCCTATTGTGCGTAATCTCCCTGGAGTCTTATGATTCCAGCGGCATTTTATCGCAAGAGACTGCTTATGAATTAAAGACCGTTTTCAGCTGCTCTTATGTAGTTGATAAACATATCTGACTAGCGCCAAACCGTTCATCGATAGCGCAGTGGCTAACACTGTGGCCTCCGAGACCGCAGGTACCGAGTTCAAATCCCGGTTGCACAACTTGGGGGACTTTTAAAGAGGCTTGTTTCAACTGACTCTGTGACAATGTGATCAGTCGAAGAGCTAGATGGACCTGGGGCCACTGTAGATAGTGGGGAGATTTGGTCGACGTCCGATGGAGAAACTGCTTTAGAGGCCAAAGGCATATGAGTAGAATTCGGGGGTGGCTTTACGTTTGTTATTGGGGGAGAAACTCTTCGTTGCAATGCAGTTTGATCTCGACTAATAAAAAGTTTATTTCCCCTGAGATATTGAGTCGAGCGCTCCAAATGGAAGAAAATAAAATCCACTTCTATCGACGAAAAGAGTTTGACAAGAATTGGTGGATTCTTGCTCCTAGATGAAAGCCTTTTAGCTTCAGCGACCCCAAAAATGAAGTTGTATGAAAAAGAGATTGGCTGTCTACTCTTAGGAACGTTTTTTAAAATAAAGTTGAAACTTCGTTTGTGCCTGTCCTCTGTCTCACTAGCAACCAGGTAAATTAGATGCATGAGCTTCTCACACTGCTGAGACCTAAGCGTTGACAACTTTCGCAGATTCGCACCTAGAATGTTATCGGTTCGCAATACAACGTTAGTAACAAGGAAGCGCATCTGTTCACCGCAAGTCAGCAGATAAAGATGAAGTATGACAATGAGTTTTATAAAGCTGGCTGTGAGTAGCCATGTTACAAACTTTGGTCTTTGTTGAAAATTATGCGAGAAAGTTTTCTTTTAAGCATGCAAATTATGTCAGCCGTCACCAACTCACTTTGTAGCGAATTCCATGGTCGGACAACCCGTTAACTGAAGGAAAACTTCCTACGGTCTAGTCGCGTGCGTTCGATCTTGACTTTGTTAGGGTGACCGCGTAATTGGTTTGTATAGGCGAACTCAAAAAGACCTCCGTTCTCCGTGAATAACCTTGCCCGCCGACAATCCGGAATGTCCAGAGTGGACTGTATTTTAGCTGCCTATTGCATAGAGGGAACAAACCAAGCACTTTACCCCCTCCTGATACGACAAGCGTTTCAGACTATCAACCACCTTCGTTGTTCTGCGTTGCACTTATTCGAAGAGGTCAGTATCCTTCTCCATCCATAGTGAAGTTGCCGGCATTCCATATTCCAGGTTGGGTCATACAAAGACGCTGAAATGTCTTCCGAAGAGTTCGGGGGAGATATTTTATGTGCGCGTCCGAGTCAGTTTAAAGTGCCAGTTGCCTTCCAAACTGTCTTTCTGCAGTGTTCTGATGGCACTAGATTTGTGGTCGCTCATACGCTCAGATCTCTGTGCCTTTCTACACTTTCTAACGCCGTCCCGTTAGTATAGTGCTGATGTTTGGGAGAGGCATTTCGGCCGGTGTTTAGGTGTAGGATTACCCACTCGACACATTAAACTTTGAGAGCCATCTCTTTGACCAAACACTTAGTTTGACGATGTTCGATTGCAACGTCTTTGCTTAATCATTGCATATGACTTCATTTCATATTTTTAAGTCACCCACAAACATGAGACCCTCACAATCTAGTGCGCTAATGCAATCATAAACACAAATCAGGAAGAGTAGTAGGCCTAAGACAGAGCCCTATGGGACGCCTCATTCAACCTTTGCCTATTTCGAGGCGCAGTCACCAACAACAACTCTTTGCACTCTGGATGCCAGAAGACTTCTGACCAATTTAAACATTCTTCCTTAAATTCCCACAGCACGGGTGCTCCGTAGAAAAAGCCCGTGTGCGAAACTATCAAAGGCCTTTTCGAAGTCAAAAAATATTACGCCTTCTGGCTAACCCTTGTTTATGGCCCATGTCCATTTCTCGTGCGAGTATAAAACACTCGCTAGGCAGGAACGTCCAGCACGATATCCGTATTGAGCATCACACAATAATTAGTTTTTTTTAATGTATTCCATCAAATGTCTTTTGCTAATGCGCTCCATTATCTTACATACGGTGCAAGTAAGACTTTCGGAACGCCAATTTTGGATCGGAATAATGAGTGCGCACTTCCATCCTTCCGGGAGCTCGTCTTCAACAAATGACTTCTGAGATATCGCGGAAAATGATTTGCACAGTTCATTAACAAGTTTGCGTAGTGCTAGTGCTGGAATTCAATCCGATCCAGGCGATTATTTAGGCCTCAGCCATAGTGCGGCTCTAACTACTGCCGATAAAAGGAGTGGTTAGTTGGTTAAGAAGGGTAGGTGTGGGGTAAAAAGGGAAGGGAGCAGGAGTTGATATGGATAGGCGAACGGGTAGAGGGACAAATATAAAATTAGGTTCTCGGGTGAAGACGGACTGGAAGAAATTAGAAAGGGGGACGACTTAACCAGGTTATCAGTCTCCAGTTTTCCATTCGAAGAGCTGGAAACAGGGTGGATCCCTGAGCCCTTTTAGTACTCCGTACATAGCCATATATAGTTTTCGGGTGCTCCAACGAATTTCACAGAAGATTCAGTTCGAATTCCCTTCGCAGCCTCGAAGCCTCGCTTTTAAAAATGTTGTGTTGCTGCTTTTATTACTGTAAGTGCCCTTCTGAGCCGATTAGTCTGTAACGCCGCCAAAGGCGATTTATTTTATAAAAGAGGTCTGCAAATTCGAGTTTATCTACTTTTGGTGGTTTGCAATTGTCTTTCTTGGGCTAGGATATTTGTAATAATTTATCTCTTACATCAAGGAGATGCAAACGTTCGATAAACATGCGGAGAAAACTGCAGCACTGAATGCAATTTGTGAGATAAAAAATCTCGACGATAGGCATAAAAAGCTTGTTTCGCTATTTCCTAAATCGCCAAATAAAAATGCTTTATTTTATTCTTTATTCAGCCGAATGCTAGCATTCATGCCATCTGCATTTGGGGTTTTTAATGTTGCCTATTGACAGAATTAAAAGAACCTTTATATCATTGTCGGGTTAAAGTTACCACAATCATCTGCTTACCTTTTATATGATAATTTAAGGATTGTGGAAAATTCTTACACTAACAGTCATTTGTTTTACTGCATCAACGGCCAAACGTTTCGTCTCGGATACAGCCTAGAGAACATTTAAGTTCGGAGAACGATGGAGGGGTTGCCGTTTCTTCCAGGAAATAGCTTTACCGATCCAACTGTAAGATCCCTTCCCTCTGACTTTAAAAGAAAACCAATTTCCACTTAAGTCAAACTCTGCACTACAAAAATGGATATCGTGTCCCTCTTCCCTATCCGCAAGTGGGAATTGGAGGCGACCCACTTAAAGTGAATATGTTAAGTGACGCTGATTTAGACGCCCTCGCAAATTTTCACCCAACTTTAACATATGGGAGAACAAAGCAAGCACCGCCTGCCGAATTTATTCCAGGACACGTGGCTTTTGATAAGAAGGTTTTGCGGTTTTACGGTTATTTCAAAGAAACGGTGACCGAATCACCCGAGGAACACTACAGAGTTCGACATGTTATCATCTATTACTATCTCGAAGATGATAGCATGTGCATCTACGAACCTCCACTAAGCAACAGTGGTCTCCCACAAGGTTGGCCATTGTCTTTTCGTGTAACGTCAATCCGATTAAGTGTGAATGTAAAACTTTATTGTTCAAAATCGAACGCTGCAGGGAGATATAACTAGTTATTCCAATTTTCATAATAAATTTTATGGTAACGAACTATGTCGAGGCGATATCGACTAGCAATGTCACTTTCAAAATGCATACATCGGCTTGATGGCGATTCGGTCCGCGAAATTGATATTAAGTAGGCATCCGTAAATCGAGATATTGCCAAAGATTAAAGGCAGGACATCAGGCTTTACGCCAAAATCTTTTCCTCTATGCACTGCTCATTATTACCTCTTGCTACTTCCAATATATCCCTTCTACCTCCTTTCACTATCTCCAACGCATTCTAGCACCGTATTTTAAAACCAATCTTGCGAATAAGCCACATAATAAGAGTTACCACGATGACGTTCAATACAAAAAATAGGCACATTAAAAGAGTGAAACCTAGGAGTATAAAGTAGATTATGACGCTGCCCATCCGTATTCATTGTGTTGACAGATGCCGGTTACTAGAAAGTGGTCCGGGATTAGTGTCCAAAAGGCAACAGCTGCTAAAGAATATATAGGAAATTGACTTTTCATTCCATTCCGCTGTTGTTTGTTTTCCTTAGGTGTTGCCGATAGCTATAAAGTGATCTTTCCGGGCAATTGGTAAAGGTAGCTTCAAGGTCGGATAACCTAGCCGTACCAGTGGCATTCTATATGCTAAAGACCCTTGAATACCAGCAGTGACAAGGACAATGACACATATACGGACTATGACTTAATGTAGTTTCGGCCCGAACACTGTCCTCCACGTTGCGGCCCTTGAAATTAACAGGCATGTTACTTTC
Organism: Spirometra erinaceieuropaei; assembly: GCA_902702965.1. Taxonomy (NCBI): domain Eukaryota; kingdom Metazoa; phylum Platyhelminthes; class Cestoda; order Diphyllobothriidea; family Diphyllobothriidae; genus Spirometra; species Spirometra erinaceieuropaei. The sequence goes on along the minus strand of CACRXP010000180.1, from coordinate 123,210 downwards.
TTCGTCAAATAACACGAAAGCATTTGCTCCACGAAGTCAATTTATAGTATGTCTGCCGAGACATGCTACAAATGGAGCTTAATATAGGCGGTAATGGATAAATTGGTAATCCATGAGCTGTCTCCAAGAGTTGTCGTCCCATAACCGTAGACTTATTTGACGGAATTGATCTGTTAAACGTAGCTGCTGGACTACTTGATTCCTTGGCAGTTGGCCAGCAGCCTGACTCATAGTTATCGGGCCGCTGAAGAACCACCGCCTCCAATTGACGTTGGCATTTTAACAGCCAGAGTTGGCCTTCCAAAACAATGTCCAACTTTTCTGTTAACGTTGCTGCATGCAACATATTTCCAACTGAATCGTTCGTGATCGGCTGGCATATCATGATCTATTAATTGCGAGACTTCTACGGAAGAAACTGGAGAAAAGGCGATCTCTTAATGTCGATGGGCAGCTGCTTCCCGCTGGGAGGACATCGAATGAACTATTGGTATCTGAGTCCCCCGACATGTAGAACAACGTAATTTTGAGTAGGTACTAGTGGTGATACGCGAGAGACCTGTTTGTTTGCACCTTCTTTTGACCGCGCCTACAATCTCATGCAGAGTCTCGCCCCCATACTGCCTGATTCGACGTCTTTGTACTTATAATTATAAGTTCGAACATCAGCATGCTCAGTAGTCCGATTCTAAGTGCGGATCGCGTGTAAGATAGCAAAGTTAAAAATACATTTTTGGCATAAATATAACTATGTTTCTTCATTGACAACTTAGTTTCTAAGCTTCCGAAAACATTGGTTCGATCTATCACCGTTTGCATTAGGCTAGCAGGATTGGCGGTCATTTATCCTTTCATTTATTAACTTACTTAATATGACTTTCCCAATATTTCCTATGAATGCAATCCTAGTCAGCAGAGATTATAAGCAGGTCACTCTGCAGTTTTCCTGACGTGGGCCGTAGAGAACGATAGCGCATTCACGGAAGTCACTCATGTTTCCTGAATTTCCTAAGAATAAATTCTAAGAATACAAAAGAACAAATTGACTCAGAAATTGCCAAGTATGATTTTAACTGTGTTATTTATACAGAAAAATTATGGAAATAGCGGAAACGTGATATTTTTCACATATGGTGGCTTGAAGGTAGTGATTCTCGTAAACAGTACTCATTAATGGTGCATGGTTTATTAACAATCGTGATTTAAATAAAATCAGAGCTGACCAAACGAAATCCTGTTTCGGATTATAAAACTAGCATATACGTCTTATCTACTTAGTAAATATACGCAGGATTTGTAATCCTGCGTGTAAAATAAAAACACATCTTGAGATGCCCTTTTACAACCCATTTGGAGGCATTTGAGGTTTGTATGTCTGACATCAATTTCAAGTCTTGACCAAATTGAGTAAACTTCGTCTGAGCTCTCTGAAAATGAATTTGAAACGAAAGGTTTGAAAAACATCTCGAACCACAGATATTGAATTAGATACGTCTCAGTTGCAGCTGGTTGCAAGACCGCCGAAATGCAAATGTTAACTGTCGGAATTTTTTAAAGATTTATATTGGCATTGTTGTTATTCGTCGAAGGGGTCCAAAGTGTTTTTTTCCAAGGAGTTTTGTCCGACATGGTAGCTTAGAGAAAAACTTTTTCACGACACTTAGCTTCATAAGACATAATTACGAGTAGTATATTACTCTTTATCAGAAACGGTTCCGAAACAGGAAACGCAGGGCATTTTTCTGAAATGAATGTCGTATTACTTTAGAATGTGTAAATTCATATCGATTTAAGCTTAGTGTAAATTGTGTACTAAGGGGTATTCTATGTGGATGGCGTTAAAATTAAATTAAAAATATTCCGACATCCTTTTTGAAGTAATGGGATATGATTGAATTACACTAGTTATCTACGAAATGTGGTAGAATCTGGTCAAACCATATGTGCCTATTGCCTAACGTGGGCTTGTGCTTCAACAGGCACACTACTGAGGCGCCAACGTGTACCCAAAAATGATGTTGGCGATCACTATATCTGGAAGGAGCTGAATATCGGACAAAACTTAACCGTTTATGGACGTGTCTATAGAATTATCAACTGTGATGAATTTACTAAGGTAACTTTAATTTTTGCTTTCGCCCACTGCAAACGTTTCGTGTTTAAAAAATTTAAATAACCAGGAAATCTGTAGTCTGTAATATTCTACCGGCCATTCACTTAGGTTGTCAACAGTGTCTTTTTAATATTTCGAAATGGCTGCATTTCTTCCACCAAATTGGTCAGTAATGCCAGAGATGATCAATAACGTTTTGTTAATCACGAACAGGGTCTCAAACACAGAAAGACCTTACATTGCTTCTCACAGTTTGCGCAGATTGCGCCGTTCCAGTAATAAGCAAAAGCAGGCAGAGATATCAGATTACAGTGCTAACTCTTCGTAGGGTTACTGATAACGTTAGTTTATGTCAACATTCTTCATTATTTGCAAATGCCATCCCTTACCTATGAATTCAAATGTGCTTGCACTTGAAAATACACATGCATATGGAGTACAGAGAGAAGGAGAGGAATTCGTTTTATTTTAAAATCGTAAGTTCAAAATTTTCAGCAAAAAATTGGCTCCATTCATTGTGGACAGTAAATAAGTAAGAGATTATTCAAGAGTCAAAGAAACGATTATTATGGGGATAGTTCAAGTCTTAGCTTCTATATTTCTGTCCCTTCGCACGTAAAATAGCGCGCTAGGAATGGCAATACAGAAAGTATATGCCAAATTACCTCTGACATTCGAAGATAAAATCCTTCGCTTTTCCATATCGGCGCAGTAGTTATTTGGCATACAACTATCTGCTCCACAACTAAACGTACTGACCTAATTTTGTGCTCACACCGTTAGGGTAGTGCGCTATGTGTAGGTGCTTTTTTGAAGGGTCAACCCTAGAAATAGTAAGCGAGAAAACATTTTCAGATTAACGTTGGCATCATGGTGGTGTTTGGTCGTATAAACGATGCATTCGAAATTTTCCTTTTAAGTTTCCCGCTCTTCTACGACTTTATTAATAAAATGGTATTTTATAAATTGCAATGTCCTGGCCGATTGAATACTTTGTTGAAGGTCCGTCAAAATTCCCCGCTTTTGGAATTGATTTTCCTCATTCTGCAGAGGCATATGTGAGTTACAATATATCTGGAGTATAAGATCATGTCATCAAAATTAATCCTCATCCGAATTCCTGCCTTTAAGTCGTTGACTGTTAGTCTTAGGGCAGATTAACCTATTTATAGTTTTAAATTAATGAAACACGGAGATACGGCAAGACACAACTAAAAATACTGCTGCCTCAACCATCACGATGAGTTCAGTCCACCATTGCTCCATAATTTAGGCTCGAATACGACTTGTGCGCCTAGTTGTTTATAATGAACTGCATTTGCTGTGTATCTGCCTCGGTCAATCTGTTCAAACCCCCTAGCACTTTGTGATGGCGGGCTGAAGTCAGGGTGGACGTAGACGTGGTGTCTGACCAGGCAAAATTGCTCGTCTGCGCGTACCGTAGACGGCTTGATCCAGAACTCCTCATGAACTGGGCTTCATTGAGGGGGGTCGGATCTCACACATGTGAGAGCCCCGTGAGGGCCGCATCGTGGGACCATTGCGACCTGGCTCACGGTCTTGACTAAGACTGAGCTACTGTAGGTGGGCTAACTCATGAAATGCAAACCGAAATTTCGAAATGCGTTCTCGTTTCGAAAAGATTAGTTAAGCAGGGTTGTAAGACTAATCATCGTGCAGGATAATTCTATAATGACCCAGTTACCTCAGGATGTCGGCTTTCGAATTAACTTATTTAATCACTGCATACAAAAAACTATACTCTGCAAAACTGACAACTTAAGTAGCATGTAATTTTTTCATTGATTTTCTATGCCCTTGAAAATTCAATTATATTTCATGGAAAATATGCATAAAATATTCATTATTTTTACTTATTCGGTAGAAAATCACGTCTTCGTCAGATTTTATACTCAAAAGAAGAGTATAATTCGGTTTTAAAAACTTTTTTATTTCCCGAATAATTTTCAACCCGACCCGCTGTTACACTTGCATTCAGGGTTTCAAAACTACAAGCCCTATATTTTCCGTGTACGTAAAACCATGTATTCCTCCACAGTATTAAGAGGAGACCATATGGGATTCACAAAATTTAGCGGCAGCTTTGATTCACACTGTTACCTTTACAAGCCACATTCGTCAATGCAGACACATGACGTTTTACGAACGGCCATGTTACGATATTAAAAAAATTTCACAATTAGAAACATTTTTTACAGTCGAGTTTTATCCTCTCTTTGAGTATAAAATTGGAGAAAACACTATCTTGTACCAAATGGGTAAAATAATGCATGCGTGCTACTTAAGTAGTTATTTTTTGCAGAGTAAAGATCTTGCATGCAGTCGGAAATAAGTTCATTCGAAAGCTGACACCCTGAGGTAACTGGATCATTATAGAATTATGCTACACGATGATTAGTCTTACAACCCTACTTAATTAATCTTTTCGAAACGAGAACGCATTTCGAAATTTCGGCTGACATTTCATGAGTTAGCCCACCTACTGTATCTTATCAGTAGTCAGCCTTACAAGTCATGACAGACAGGATATCATGAAAGCTATGAACGAGTCAGAATGATTATAGTTGACAGCGGGCTGCTTCGCCCCAATGTTGACCTCTCCTCCTGCGTCCGTGAACCGTCCTTGTCGATCCGATTGGTGCTGAGGGTGTACGCAGTGACTGACGAAACGCGAGGACCCCCATCTTCGCGTGTTACACAGGACTTGTTTTCGGCAAGTTACGCGCATTCACATGGGCGGCATGTGCATTTTCTCACATTCGACGTGTTGCCCATCATACGGGCGCTGGGATATTTTATCGCTGCCTGACTGACGTATTGTGTTGTGTTGGTTGCTAATTTTCGCTTGATCGATGCATGTATCAGGCGCATGTGTAGTCTAAGCGTGATTGTGCGTGGATATGTGGTGAGATGCTGGGAGAAGACCTGTTTATGGATGGTGCGCACGTGGTCGAGCAAGCTCATGCGAAGTTTAAATGTGCTGTGACACTACGAGAAAGGTAAGGCATTGGGACCGGTTTGCAAGTAACTGACCAGGTCAATAAGGAAAGGTACCGTCATGCTAGCTGTTGACTACAAGAGCTATAGGGTGTGATACTTTTCTGATAGCAGGCTTGCGTTGCCTCAGCTGAACAATGGCAAAGGATCCAGCACACTAAGACCGTGTACTGCTTTGGTGACTGAGAAACTGGCTTATCTCAAAGCGGTCTGCATATTGAGAGACTGGCTCAGCTTTGGGAGTCGGCTAATCGCCTTTCATCTCCCTCATCCTCTGCTTCAATGGGCTTCAGCATCCGAAAAAAGCGGCTTTGTCGGCGTTGATTCCGCTGTTTCGATAGGTAGCGCAGCTTGTTTGTTTCGGAGATCAGATGTCGGATTTCTCAGTCGTTGTTGTTTAATCAAACTTAATGTTACATTTGTGCACATTTAAGGACCATTAAGGCAGTGGCGCTGATAGCGCTCCATCTTTGAGTCGACAGTACGGTGAGCGGTCGATTATTATACTCGTCGCATCCTATTTGTCACTAAAATACCCACTTTGTCACGTCTTCTGGTAAGGGCGTAGTCGGACAGTTGGTAGTGGCGCGATTGAGGGGGCGTCGACGCTGGGTTCTCACGGTTTGGAGGATGTTACTTGTGTTGGTGAGGCGGAGCTTGCGTTATTTACATGCATGTAGGAGGCCCTTGGCACTGAGGCCACCGATCCCTGTAGGAAGCTTTAAATGTGGCTATGCGAGCAATAAATTCACCAGAGACAGTGCGCTTGTTCGACCGCAGCACTGTCGTCAGGAGTGCGTGCAAGTCTTCGTAGGATTCGCTCTTCATATCGTCGGAGCTTTTTACTAGAGGGCATGGGCGCTGACAGTGGCGGATCATTTTTCCACGCAGGGTGGCAATCTCATGTTAATGAGGCTATCATTAATGGCCTGTGGTAAGCAGGATAGCCGTCTCTAGACGTCGGTATCGATGGGGAAAGTGAATTCGAGGTCACATCGCTCGATCCTTGGACGTTCATGATACAGGAAACAGTAGCCTGCACCCATTTCCTCCATTTGGCCTTGCTCTAAGAAACAGATTTAAATAAAAGCCACAGTGTTTGCCTTCTAGCGAGTCATTTCCTGGACGGTCAGAGCTGTCAGTCGATTGGTTGGTTTCTGTGCTGGTTAAAAACAGACGAACATTTCCTGTAACTAGACTGAGTAGAGGATATGGGCTGTTGTTTTTCATGCGGTTTCTAAGCCACTTTGTTGCGTCATTAAACCATGATCGGCTTGCCGACGGAGCATTTTTCCAGATTTTTTTCCTAGCCTACTCCTCTGGAAAATGTGGTAAACAGTGGCTCCCTAGATAGGGCTGCTTAGCTGCTCCAGGCGGCTGGCGAATTCCACTATGGGTCACGACTTTGGTGTAGCAGTAAGACGACCTAAAGTAACCTGTGCCGCGTACAGGATTTGATGTTTCCCTCTCCGTAGAACGCGTTGCCGACAGCCATCATGGCCATGTCTGTCGTCGCCATCCGAGGCACTGTTGTGTCAAGGTCATTTACTTTCGCAGTGAGCGGTTCCAGACGCGCTTACCTGCAGCCAATCCACCGACTACAACTCGGAAGCAGGTGTGCCCACAGGGTCGCAACTGCCTACGCGCCACTTGAACAAGTTC
>CACRXP010000180.1:81302-108041 GCA_902702965.1 Spirometra erinaceieuropaei | reverse complement strand
CGCATTCACGGAAGTCACTCATGTTTCCTGAATTACCTAAGAATAAATTCTAAGAATACAAAAGAACAAATTGACTCAGAAATTGCCGAGTATGATTTAAACTGTGTTCTTTATACAGAACAATTATAGAAATAGCGGAAACGTGATAATTTTCACATATGGTGCCTTGAAGGTTGTGATTCTCGTAAACAGTATTCATTAATGGTGCATGGTTTATTAACAATCGTAATTTAAATAAAATCAGAGCTGACCAAACAAAATCTTGTTGCGGATTATAAAATAAGCATATACGTCTTATCTACTTAGTAAATATACGCAGGATTTGTAACCCTGCGTGAAAAATAAAAACACATCTTGAGATGCCCTGATACAACCCATTTGGGGGTATTTGAGGTTTGTATGTCTGACATCAATTCCAAGTCTTGACCAAATTAAGTAAACTTCGTCTGAGTTCTCTGAAAATGAATTTAAAACGAAAGGTTTGAAAAACATCTCGAACCACAGATATTGAATTAGATACGTCTCAGTTGCAGCTGGTTGCAAGACCGCCAAAATGCAAATGTTAACTGTCGGAATTTTTTAAAGATTTATATTGGCATTGTTGTTATTCGTCGAAGGGGTCCAAAGTGTTTTTTTCCAAGACGTTTTGTCCGACATGGTAGCTAAGAGAAAAACGTTTGCACGACATTTAGCTTCATAAGGCAAGAATTACGAGTATTATATTACTAATTATCAGAAACGGTTCCGAAACAGGAAACGCCGCGCATTTTTCTGAAATGAATGTCGTATTACGTTAGAATGTGTAAATCCATATCGGTTAATATTGGTGTAAATTGTGTACTAAGGGGTATTCTATGTGGATGGCGTTAAAATTAAATTAAAAATATTCCGACATCCCTTTTGAAGTAATGGGATATGATTGAATTACACTAGTTATCTGCGAAATGTTGTATCATCTGGTCAAACCATATGTGCCTATTGCCTAACGTGGGCTTGTGCTTCAACAGGCACACTACTGAGGCGTCAACGTGTACCCAAAAATGATGTTGGCGATCACTATATCTGGAAGGAGCTGAATATCGGACAAAACTTAACCGTTTATGGACGTGTCTATAGGATAATCAACTGTGATGAATTTACTAAGGTAACTTTGATTTTTGCCTTCGCCCAGTGCAAACATTTCGTGTTTAAAAAAATTAAATAATCAGGAAATCTGTAGTCTGTAATATTCTACCGGTCATTCACTTAGGTTGTCAACAGTGTCTTTCTGATATTTCGAAATGGCTGCATTTATTTTATCAAATTGGTCAGTAATGCCAGAGATGATCATTAACGTTTTGTTAATCACGAACAGGGTCTCAAACACAGAAACACCTTACATTGCTTCTCACAGTTTGCGCAGATTGCGCCATTCCAGTAATAAGCAAAAGCAGGCAGAGATATCAGATTACAGTGCTAACTCTTCGTAGGGTTACTGATAACGTTAGTTTATGTCAACATTCTTTATTATTTGCAAAAGCCATCCCTTACCTATGAGTTCAAATGTGCTTGCACTTGAAAATACACATGTATATGGAGTACAGAGAGAGGGAGAGGAATTCGTTTTATTTTGAAATCGTAAGTTCCAAATTTTCAGCAAAAAATTGGCTCCATTCACTGTGGGCAGTAAATATGTAAGAGATTATTCAAGAGTCAAAGAAACGATTATTATGGGGATAGTTCAAGTCTTAGCTTCTGTATTTCTGTCTCTTCGCACGTAAAATAGCGCGCTAGGAATGGCAATACAGAAAGTATATGCCAAATTACCTCTGACATTCGAAGATAAAATCCTTCGATTTTCCATATCGGCGCAGTAGTTATTTGGCACACAACTATCTGCTCCACAACTAACCGTACTGACCTAAGGTTGTGCTCACACGGTTAGGGTAGTACGCTATTGGTAGGTGCTTTTTTGAAGGGTCAACCCTAGAAATAGTATGCGAGAAAACATTTTCAGATTAACGTTGGCATCATGGTGGTGTTTGGTCGTAAAAACGATGCATTCGAAATTTTCCCTTTAAGTTTCCCGCTCTTCTACGACTTTATTAATAAAATGGTACGTTATAAATTGCATTGTCCCGGCCGATTGAATATTTTGTTGAAGGGCCGTCAAAATTCCCAGCTTTTGGAATTGATTTTCCTCATTCTGCAGAGGCATATGTGAGTTACAATATATCTGGAGTATAAGATCATGTCATCAAAATTAATCCTCATCCGAATTCCTGCCTTTAAGTCGTTGACTGTTAGTCTTAGGGCCGATTAACCTATTTATAGTTTTAAATTAATGAAACACGGAGATACGGCAAGACACAACTAAAAATACTGCTGCTTCAACCATCACGATGAGTTCAGTCCACCATTGCTCCATAATTTAGGCTCGAATACGACTTGTGCGCCTAGTTGTTTATAATGAACTGCATTTGCTGTGTATCTGCCTCGGTCAATCTGTTCAAACCCCCTAGCACTTTGTGATGGCGGGCTGAAGTCAGGGTGGACGTAGACGTGGTGTCTGACCAGGCAAAATTGCTCGTCTGCGCGTACCGTAGACGGCTTGATCCAGAACTCCTCATGAACTGGGCTTCATTGAGGGGGGTCGGATCTCACACATGTGAGAGACCCGTGAGGGCCGCATCGTGGAACCATTGCGACCTGGCTCACGGTCTTGACTAAGACTGAGCTACAGTAGGTGGGCTAACTCATGAAATGTCAACCGAAATTTCGAAATGCGTTCTCGTTTCGAAAAGATTAGTTAAGCAGGGTTGTAAGAATAATCATCGTGCAGGATAATTCTATAATGACCCAGTTACCTCAGGATGTCGGCTTTCGAATTAACTTATTTAATCACTGCATACAAAAAACTATACTCTGCAAAACTGACAACTTAAGTAGCATGTAATTTTTTCATTGATTTTCGATGCCCTTGAAAATTCAATTATATTTCATGGAAAATATGCATAAAATATTCATTATTTTTACTTATTCGGTAGAAAATCACGTCTTCGTCAGATTTTATACTCAAAAGAAGAGTATAATTCGGTTTTAAAAACTTTTTTATTTCCCGAATAATTTTCAACCCGACCCGCTGTTACACTTGCATTCAGGGTTTCAAAACTACAAGCCGTATATTTTCCGTGTACGTAAAACCATGTATTCCTCCACAGTATTAAGAGGAGACCATATGGGATTCACAAAATTTAGCGGCAGCTTTGATTCACACTGTTACCTTTACAAGCCACATTCGTCAATGCAGACACATGACGTTTTACGAACGGCCATGTTACGATATTAAAAAAATTTCACAATTAGAAACTTTTTTTACAGCCGAGTTTTATCCTCTCTTTGAGTATAAAATTGGGGAAAACACTTTTTTGTACCAAATGGGTAAAATAATGCATGTATGCTACTTAAGTAGTCATTTTTTGCAGAGTAAATATGTTGCATACAGTCGGAAATAAGTTCAGTCGAAAGCTGACACCCCGAGGTAACTGGATCATTATAGAATTATGCTGCATCATGATTTGTCTTACAACCCTGCTTAATTAATCTTTTCAAAACGAAAACGCATTTCGAAATTTCGGCTGACATTTCATGAGTTAGCCCACCTACTGTATCTTATCAGTAGTCAGCCTTCCAAGTCATGACACACAGGATATAATGAGAGTTATGAACAAGTCAGAATGATTATAGTTGGCAGTGGACTACTTTGCCCCAATGTTGACCTCTCCTTTTGCGTCCGTGAACCGTCCTAGTCGATCCGATTGGTACTGAGGGTGTACGCTGTGATAGAAGAGACGCGAGGGCCCCCATCTTCGTGTGTTACACAGGACTTGTTTTCGGCAAGTTACGCGCATTCACATGGGCGGCATGTGCATTTTCTCACATTCGACGTGTTACCCATCATACGGACGCTGGGATATTTTATCGCTGCATGAGTGACGTATTGTGTTGTGTTGATTGCTAATTTTCGCTTGAACGATGCATGTATCAGGCGCATGTGTAGTCTAAGCGTGATTGGGCGTGGAGATGTGGTGAGATGCTGGGAGAGGACCTGTTTATGGATGGTGCGCACGTGGTCGAGCAAGCTCGTGCAAAGTTTAAATGTGCTGTGACACTACAAGAAAGGTAAGGCATTGGGACGGGTTTGCAAGTAACTGACCAGGTCAATAAGGAAAGGTACCGTCATGCTAGCTGTTGACTACAAGAGCTAAAGGGTGTGATACTTTTCTGATAGCAGGCTTGCGTTGTCTCAGCTGAACAGTGGCAAAGGATCCAGGACACGAAGACCGTTTACTGCTTTGGTGACTGAGGACATTGCTTATCTCACCGCGGTCTGCATATTGAGAGACTGGTTCAGCCTTGGGAGACGTCTAAGCGCCTTGAATTTCCCTCATCCTCTGCTTCAATGGGTTTCCGCATCCGAAAAAAGCGGCTTTATCGGCGTTGATTTAGCTAGTTGGATAGCTAGCCGAGCCTGTTTGTTTCGGAAATCAAACGCCGGACTTCTCAGTCGTTGTTGTTCAATCAAACTTAGTGTTACATTTGTGCACATTTAAGGACTATTAAGGCAGTGGCGCTGATAGCGCCCCATCTTTGAGTCGATAGTACGGTGAGCGGTCGATTATTTTACTCTTCACATCCTATTTGTCACTAAAATACCCACTTTGTCACGTCTTCTGGTAAGGGCGTAGTCGGACAGTTGCTAGTGACGCGATTGAGGGGGCGTCGACGCTGGGTTCTCACGGTTTGGAGGATGTTACTTGTGTTGGTGAGGCGGAGCTTGCGTTATTTACATGCATGTAGGAGGCCCTTGGCACTGAGGCTACCGATCCCTCTAGGAAGCTTTAAATGTGAGTATGCGAGCTATAAATTTTCCAGAGACAGTGCGCTTGTTCGACCGCAACACTGTCGTCAGGAGTGCGTGCAAGTCTTCGTAGGATTCGCTCCTCATATCGTCGGAGCATTTTACTAGAGGGCATAGGCGCCGACAGTGGCGGATAATTTCTCCACGCAGGGTGGCAATCTCATGTTTATGAGACTATCATTAATGGCCTGTGATAGACAGGACAGTCGTCTTTCGACGTCGGTATTGATGGGGAAAGTGAATTCGAGGTCAGATCGCTCGATCCTTGGACGTTAATGATACAGGAAACAGTAGCCTGCACCCAGTTCCTCCATCTGGCCTTGCTCTAAGAAACCGATTTAAATAAAAGCCACGGTGTTCGCCTTCTAGCGAGTCATTTCCTGGGCGGTCAGAGCTGTCAGTCGATTGGTTGGTTTCTGTGCTGGTTAAAAGCAAACGAACATTCCCTGTAACTAGACTGAGTCGAGTATATGAGCTGTTGTACTTCATGCGGTTTCTAAGTCACTTTTTTGTGTCATTATACTATGATCGGCTTGTCGACGGAGCATTTTTGCAGATTTTTTTCCTAGCCTACTCCTCTGGAAAATGTGGTAAACAGTGGCTCCCTAGATAGGGCTGCTTAGCTGCTCCAGTCGGCTGGCGAATTCCACTATGGGTCACGACTTTGGTGTAGCAATAAGACGACCTAAAGTTACCCGGACCGCATACAGGATTTGATGTTTCACTCTCCGTAGAACGCGTTGGCGACAGCCATCATGGCCATGTCTGCCGTCCCCGTTCGAGGCACTGTTGTGTCAAGGTCATTTACTTTCGCAGTGAGCGGTTCCAGACGCGCTTACCTGCAGCCAATCCACCGACTACAACTCGGAAGCAGGTGTGCCCACAGGGTCGCAACTGCCTACGCGCCACTTGAACAAGTTCCCCCCCCCCACGCGAATGCAACACAAGCCACTTGAACTCTACCCCTCGGGAGCACAGGCGATTGTTGGATGCCAGGGTCGGGCAAGATAGAAGTTGTAGCGTCTAGATAGTGAGTGTTCTCAAGGCACTACAATAATCGCGTCCCACCCCCTTTTCAGAAGAGAAAGGGAAAACGCCAGTACAGTAACTCAGTTGTGATCAGAGCTCCCGACTTGCGGGCGGCTCTGAGTCTAGGCCCGTGTCTTTCCACTCGGATGATTGGGGGGGGGGCGTGAATGTGTGTGCAAGACGACAGTCAGTCATCATCAACTTGGTGACTTAATTGGGTGATTACGGAGTTTGTTGGGAACCTGTGATAGGCTGTCCTAAGAGGCCGCATGCGCATATGTTCCGGCTGCTCGTTAGCTGCGATCACATGATTCTTAGCGCGGCGTGGGTATCAGAGATAGAAGGCTTATATGGGCTTCAGGCGCTACAACGTATCCTCTGTTTGGTGTGGATTGCCAGCGCACAGCCTACGTGTACCTGCTACGACCCTGGCTGTGTCTGATTAATCCGGACTAAATAGTGTAAGGTTGGTTAACTTTCCACGCGTGAAAATTTGTGGCGGTGTGCCATCATCAGTGTTTTTGTAGAGAAAACAGTTTCGACAAAGAGAAGTTTCCCAAGCCAAAAGTCAAGGAGGCAAAATAAGTAAGACAGCCTTTATTGTGGCAGATAGCGTATTTGCGACCCCCAGATGTCGGCATCAGGCAATGTTATACCAAGTCGAGAGCCAGCCGTTGTTAGACACGGCGCGAGGTATCGGTGTACTCCTGAGCCATGTCCGGCCGCGACCAGTTAGTAAAGTACGAAATACTGATCAATCTCACCGTGTCGTCAATTCGAGGACTGAGGCACACAGGTCTGACAGGTTGCTAGTCGACGGGACTTTAGTCGGCCTAGCCAATCGATAACGCGATCCCACGCTAAGACCAAGTCGAGAAAAGCCAATCGAAACGGCCGCGTCAGAACGAACTTGACTGTCAACGCCGCCCAGAGAAGAACAGAGGCAGTGGGTGAAAATCCAGTTAGTTCTAGTCTCCTCTTTACAGTCCCATAAACACCAACTTGAACAAAAGTGAATAAATGCGAGTTTAGGAGATGATTAACAGGTAGAATAACTATAAAAGGTAGTGATTAAACAAAAAATAGACAATGGGTTATCGCGGTAGATCGAAGGCCGGCGTAAAAAAACGACGCGGAAGGTAAATGCACTGTTAATACACTTGAATGATAAGGAGGTCGGGAAAGTGGGCGCAGCGGCCGCTAGGAGTGGTGTGAATGCCAGTGGCATTGAAAGAGATGGGGTCGGAGGCGGTGGGGGAAAGCGGGGTAAGGGAGGGTTGGGAAGGTGGAGGATCCCCGGGTAGGAAGTCAGCACAGTCTTCTCCTTGAGGCAGGTCCGGCGACTCCTCTGCGACAGCAGCCTTGACCCGATCGACACTGAGCACATCCTCCTCGTCACCGCGATGTATCCGACAGGTCTTGGTGTTGCGTGCGAGCACAAGGAACGGCCCTTTGTATGGTGATTCCAGCGGCTGGCGCACATGGTTACACCGAACGAACACATGAGTGCAGTTGTCCAAGGCTTTTTCGACATAAGAATCAGTCGTTAGAGTTCGAGGTGGAACCGGGGAAAGCGAGCGCATAACTTGCCGCAGACTGTGCACAAAATTGTCAAGAGTCTCATCTGCACAACCAGAGGTTGGGGCAGCCATCTTTCCTGGCAGTCGGAGGGTAATGCCGACTCAGTCCATCTCAGAGCTGAGAATCAGGCAGCATTCGTCCCTCATAATGTGTCCTTTATGCCACTGTCATTCACATGAGATTCGTGAAGCCCACCCCGCGGAAGTTTGGTGCATATTGTTGGGACCAGGTGGTGTGCGGCACACGTAGGCGGGTTGCTTAGCTTTGGCAGCCATTACGTCCGAGGCTACATCTGGTTGTCCTGACATCGTCTTGCCATCGACTCAAAGTGGGTGAGGGAGGAAGGAGTGCGGTAGATGTTGCGCAAGAATGCCTCACTATACGGTAGTCCACGCGTAAGTCACCGTTGCTGTGTCCACCCCGTGGTGCATGCGGTTGTCATTGGCGCTTACGACGGTTGAGCCGTCGGAGTTCGTTTATCGTTGTAGTGTCACGCATTGTGTAGTGAAGGGGAAATTCGAACGAATCTGGAGTGATCATATCGCCGTAAGGTTGGTCTTCGCTCTTCCCCAATCACTCCCGTATTCCCGAGTCAAATGCCACAAATATGTTTAGACGTGACTGTTGGTTTAAGTGCGTTTCTCTTGCGTCGTGGTGTTGATTTGCGAGCTGTTTGTTGGGAAAAAGAACACATAAATATGGCAAAACCGATTTGCTTACTTATTTAACCGGAAACAACGCTTGACATACAGCTTTATGTAAATGCGGCGGTTATATGACCGATTAACGGCGAACTCGAAATTCCAAGAGTGCAGCATTATTTTAACATTTCTGCATTTCACATCGGCATGTCCTATGTTGAGGTAGCTCAGAAGCTAAGTGTGCATAGTTAGGCCGGTAGTTTCGAGTCTCTTACCTCGCGAACTGGCGGGACAGTATGCTTGTTTGCGACCTGAGTTTTCTAAAGCATATAAAAAGCCGTATTGAAAAACCCAAAGAGATGGTACGGAATATTTAGTGCTCAGAGATGAACACTGCATCAGAACTGATGGGGTCTGGTGGATTACGGGGAGTTCCAGGACATCTTGTTAGACAGGGATGCCTGGATTCTTCTGGAATGTACTACTTGTGTTTACTAATTTGGTATCTTGCCGTAACCAAGATAACGCACATATATACATGCTTTTACATTTCCCCGGGTTACTGCACCTTTACGGAATTCAGCCAAACTTCGATCGTTCATCGTGTTGCGCGTCATATTGCGGCTGAAATAATACTATTATTTTTTAGTGTTCAACATTTCCTGTTCTAACAGTGAGGCTTCAGAACAGCCGTACTTAGAACTCAACATGTTTAATACAGTACATACGCCCTCCTGTTTTTAGTTGCTTATAAGGTTATATAGGGCCAGGATGATGTGTGTCCAAGGTGTTTCAATGCCTTGTGTAAACAGTTCAGGTTATGGCATTACCGATAAAGATAAGAGAGACTGGAATGGTCATTTCTGGCTTATTAGCTCTCGTCAGTCAGTCATACCCAACCCCGAAGTGTGGAACACCCGAGGCTCGAACTCGCAACCAGTTAGTTAGAAGTCTACGCCTCTAACCACTGGGCCACGAGCCCGTTGCCGTGTCGGTTTTCAGGTTATTTCAAATTCCATCAACAGAAAACTCAAAAAACTTTGAGGAACTTTGGGGAAAGTCTCCGAAAATTACCTTAGAGTAAATCCTTTAAGACCGAGGCATAAATGCTTCCCTACTGCTTCCTTCAACATGGCTCTAGTTGTTTAGGCTTCGACCCACTTGTTCGTTTGTTCTTGAAAAGTGCCACATACCGAGCACATATGTAGAACATCCACATTTGAAGGAACTGCATAATTTGACTTTCTGACTCTCAGCAAACGAACATGTATTTTCATACTTCCTTACGACTAGCTCTGGCACGGAGAAGTTCAGCAGCCAACATTGGAAATTTGGCTGTAGGATAGTGCGTAGTTTTGTCTATACCGGTTTATCTGAAAAAATAATTCTTGTGAATCGCGGTTGAGTTCACTAAGATTGGACAAACAGTGTGCCAAAAGCACACTCAAAAATGTGATATCGAATAGTAACTAACCATAAAGAGAGCTTTCGGACAATGTGCTTGGGCTTTTTTGTAAAAATATACATGATTGTGCGGGGTCTCCTTCCCATCTTAACCAAAAATATGCTCAGGGCCGAGTCAGCCTGGATATTTAAGAGGTCCAAAAACTGGTAGTCCGAAACATGTCAAAGGCCCTTTCAGTAAACCGTTTCTGATAAACGTTAGTCAAGTGCACATAGATAAGCCTTTTACCACGGTAGTCACTTACTTCCTCTTCTCGCCATTTTGGTGCCTCCCATGAAATAAGCCATTTTCAAATTACCTCGCATCGGTTCCTATCTGATTTATCCATGCCTATAGAACTTCTTTGAGAGTGAAGGTCTCGAACTGAATGAACCGGAGAAAGCACCAGAAGATCCCTACCTGACAAAAAGAGCAATCAGGGAGGCTATTGCCCTCAACACGACTCCGAGTTCCTTCGACAAAAGGCGCCAGCATCTAGAACTGGACCGTCAAGTCCTGCGATTTTATGCCGTCTGGGATGACCGTGATGAGATGTTCGGAGAATTGCGAAAGTTTGTTATACATGTAAGTTGCCGGAGGTACAATCCCTAGGGTAAACAAGCGCCCGAAAGCAGCAGACAGGTAATTTGTTTTGGATTTGGCCAGCGAACTCAACCCCGAGGTTAATATGACCACCTAGACCCAGGACCTATGCTTCGCACTCGTACTCTCGTCAAGTAACGGCGTAATGTCACAGATGCGTGAGACATAACACTGTTTATGTATGCATAGCGCGGCGGTTCAAGTTCGTCCTTCAATTCTTAACAGTCAGCGACTTCCAGCACACTCAGTAAGTTATGGAGACCCAAGGCAGAGGTCACCAAATTCATGATGGGTTGACCGATATGTTTAAATGTAGTTCCAGTTGAAGCGTCCATTGACATGCAAAATAACCGGCTCCTGAATGCCCATCTTTTCGGCCATCTGAAATATCCCATTAGTTGAAAAATGCTTACTTACGTCTCCTTCATTCTTTCAGCTGACCTTCGGTTTCTTTATAAAGCACACCTTCTTGCATTGATTTTGTCAGAAAGCACCCCTTTCCCAAAGTTTTTACTTGAATAAAGAGGTAGGCTTCTGCTTTAGAAAGTTTGTCACAAGAAGATATTTTGAGACCGTGAAACAATTTTTCATGTAGCATGGTTTATACACGTACAGTAGGTTACCTAACTTAGGAGAGATGTCGAAATTGACGAATTATTGCTAATCACTCGCAACCGGACTTGAATGAATGCACCCAATGTCTATGTTAACTAAACACAACCTTTAAAGAATTAAATGCATAAAAGAAATACTAAAGGCAGTGTTGGGTTACCTCGAAGTGCCACTTTTTTTAGAAACCTGCAAAATCCCAAAAACGTAAAAAATAGTTTTAATTCAGTAAACTTCGTTTTCTGATGTACAGAATGTCTTTTCATGCAAAAACTGAGTAAATATGAAAGCACAAAGTGAATAACGTACAAAAATAGTGTCTTGGTGAAGTTTACGTCTAAAAATCCTTTAAAATTAGTGTAATTTAAGGTATGACAATTCGCCAACAGTCTACAGCCTGAATGTATTCCAAAACCGTTTCGGAGGATTCGTGGTATTCTTGACTCGTCTGAGCTGACTGAGATGAGGTTCAACAAGACAAACTGGATTTTGCTGAATTTCACCGATGGGGACGTCGCAGAAACAAAGGTTTTCATAAAGTCAAATGCTGCCAGGCCGATTGGTGACTAGTAAATTTAAATAGTCTATGTGTATAAGGTATAAGTATATAAGATATATAAGAGCCAGTTGTTAAGTATGTAACGTGATCCCTGCCTATTATAAGCATTTGATCGCGAGTCGAGATCTTCCCTTAATTAGAAAGCGTATAGCATGCAATTTAGAAACTTCATGCATAATGAACGGTTCAACATCAAAAGTGAGCTGCTATATTGGCTTTCTGGAGGAGGAACAAGGAAATTATAAGTCATTAACTTTCCAAAATTGCACTAAGGAATCATATTGTTCACTAAATCGATAGTTCGTATGAGCTCTTGTGGGACAGATTATGGACGAACATGAAACCCGGTGCCCGGTGGAGGTGTCCCGGGGTGGTGTTGATAGTAATAACGCTGTGATGATCAGGACAAAGACCGTTGCGAACGCAATTTTTCACGCACTCTTCGGAGAAATTGCTGATCGTGTTTCTATATTCCAGAGAAGGAATTGTAGAAGCGTCTTCACAGCGTGAATTACCAGTAGCCTTTTAATGGACTAGGTTTTTAATGATATTTCATTTGGCAGCACTACACAGAGCTTGTGAGGAAAATGCTTCTAGTTGAACATTACCATTTTTTGTAGCTGGGATTACTATATAAAACGGTTTATTCGAAAAAAGCTGTTACACAACGAATTCGGTGGAAACGCAGCTGCAAAATTGTGACCCTATAGTGAGGTTACAAGTTGTTAATGACTAGTCTCATTAATGCTGTTTACATAAAGGTCCTATTAACTTAGCTCAATTCAATACTGGTGAAAATTTCCAATAGCTTGGTACATCTCAATAACCTATTTCTCCGAAAAACCGTTTAATTCGCGATAATAAAATCAACTAACTTATTCTCATTTTGTGAAAGTATTATCTGATGGACGACACTATGGAAGTCAGAGAAAAACATGAACGCAATGATGGCCGAGACCCATTCTCGGTACTCATCAGGAGAGAGAGGATTCCCAAAGATCGGGATGCAGTGCCGCCAACCTTTCCCAGTGTCTGTCTCGAGCTTACGGGTAGGACTTTCGTGTTTTGTTTTACACAGACGTTCCTAATCAGATCGATATTTGTTTTGCTGACCGTTAATATCACGTCTGTGAATTTGGGAGTACGCTTGCATAATACAGTGGGTAACCGATCTTATGAAATGTTAGCAGGAATATGACATGTAGCCTCAATTAGGTGGATAACTCAAGTAGGGTTGTAATACTGATTGTCTTGCAACGTAGTCCTACAACAGAATGTCAGTTTTTTGAAAGCATTTGTTCTCGGTCGCCTGCGAAATCTGTAATCTGTAAAGTGACTACTTAAGAGATGCGCGTTTTTTCTGTTGACTCTCAATGACAACATAGATTCCAATACATTCCACATAAAAAGTGCTCGAAAACATCCTTCCTTGCTCTTCTTCGGTAGAAAATAACGTCCTCTTCAAATCTTATACTCGAAGAAAGGCTTCGAAAGCTTTTCAATCCTCGACTAATGTTGAGCTCCTTTTTCCGATGAATTTGGGTCGAGGATCTTCAATTCGCAAGCCTTATACTCTCCGTGTAAGGAAATTTAATACATTCCTCCATGCCATTAAGGGGATTTCCTATGGCGTTCACAAAATTTTGCAATGGATGTAGACTATGCTGTATATTTTATAGACAACATTAATAGAAGTACAGACAAGATGCTCCATGAATGGACGTTCGACGGTCTTAAAAATCCCACAATCACAAACTTTTTGAGGCCAAAAGATACCCTTTCCTCAGGTATAAAATTTGAGGAAGGCGTGATTTGCCACCAAGTAGGTATAAAAAGAATATGTTCGACAAAATATACTTGGATTTACAAGGGCATGGAGAATGAATAGAGAAATGCCCCTTACATGAGTTCTTCACTTGTTCCTGAGATGTTGGCGTGAGTCCTTTAGATTTATATGCTTATTGAAGCATGCCCCATCTGGATGCATTACCTCCAGGAATTCGCGACCTTTATTCGAAGAGAAGGCGCCAACAATGAGTTCTCTTATAGAAAAGTGTGTTTCTTGTCCAGTGCATACGCGGCCGTTTAGTTCTGTCAGCCTATGAGTTCGCGTCTACCTCCGGGTGTTTTGACATTGGGGCAAGGGAGGTGAGGGAAGAGGGAGTGCCGTAGATGCTGTGCAAGTCATTGGTGCTGCGCACAATCCGTGGGACACGTGATAGACGTCGCTCGCTAGGTCAAACCGCCGTGTGCATGGCTACCACGACCTTTCAGTTTCAGCCTCAGTTCCTTTTGATTTATCTAGCTGTTTTATCCTAAAGGCGGAGAATTCACATGCTGAAAAAGCAGCGAGACGAATCGCAAGGCAGCCAATCCAGGAGTCCCTACCAGACCTTTTATAAGGTAGGAGTTCACAAATACCAGAGTATAGCCACTTTCTGGTCGCCTTAGTAGGCGCGTCAAGTCACTAGACAAATAAGCGGCCCTATCATTAACTTTACCCTCTTATGAGGGACTTTACAACTCCCATTCATGATGCAAACGAAAGAACCAAAAGTCAAAATTGTCGATATAATGTCACCAACTGACGTGATTTCTCTGTTCACCTCCATCCAGCGGAATATTGGCAAAGACTGACACATACTTGCTTCAGGCTTCTTCTGTCTTCATTCCTTCAGGCACGCGCACACAGAGAGCGCAAATCTCAAATTGACTAGTATAACCGATGATTATACCTGCCTTTCGTAGAAAATGAAATCAAGGAGTACTTTACACCAAAGGACCTGCGGATTGGGAATACTATTGTGATCTTTGGCCGAGCATTCCTCATCTACGACTGCGACAACTTCACCAAAGCGTGGTATTATCAGAACTTTGGCCTAACGGAATTTAAGCCGGTGCCAGTCGACCCGCCAAAGAAGGAAATTACAAAAATGGTTAGTCAGCATTTGTGCGTTTATGTCCCAACAATTATTTTCTGTTTAATACTGCAGCAACATTCCAAAGAAGAGCGTTTGGGCTTGCTTATGTAATTTGTTGACTGATTTCGGGGCACAGCAGCATTGCGTGAATTTAAATTTATTTCTATGATTCCTGATCTGAAATATGCTAGAATGTGGAATTCTAGAGCTGTATTAGGAGGTTCTTATATTAAACTGGGGTACACCATGTGGGGTTCTAGACAATATGATTGGCTCGTAACAGGTGGGCTTGTTGGTTGCAGGAAAAACTAAATCGTTTTATTTGCGACAGCTGGCTTCTACGCCAGGAATTTCCGTATACACAGGAACTGGAGAAACGTTCAATTACAGTTCTGGAGAGGTCATCGAAAAGATTACTAGGTGACATTACAATACTGGTGCCTTTATAAGAAATGTTGAACTCAACTTATGGCAGTCGTATACGGACCACCCTCAGCAGTCGTACTCAGGAGCAGTATTAATTAAACATGTACAGTACTTAATTTGCATATTTTTCTATAAACCTGCATATCTGTCTACAGCTAACTGGCTTCTTCAGAGAGAGCCAACAAAAACTATTTGTGAGTAATTTTGCGGGGAATGAGGTTGATGTCTTAGAATGTGATGTCTCGATTACAAGGAATTTTGGTTTAGAGAGAAAGCGTATACGCGTTTGATGATTCCACTCAGGAGGTATTTAAACCACATCAACCATATTACACGTATTCTACTGAGGTTATGGAACGTGAATTATGAGAATATGCAAAAATAAAACCAGCATTTCAAACAACGCCTATGTGGCCGGACACTAAGCGGAAGGTTCACTGAAAAATTCGTTTTAGCATTGTTCGTCATTCACGCACAAATTGCTAGTACGAAGATCGAGCGGATCGGACACACAAATACAGTTCCCCCAAGTATTAGAGGCCTCACGCCACATTCCTCGGGATTCCTATTCTTACGTCCTAACTTAAACACTAGCCATAACTTCAACCCCTTTGTCCTAGCAGTCCTTGGAATTAAGATCAAGGCCAGTATTCCTGTGTTGAACCGTCGTGCGATACTATCCAGATGTCGATAGTAGTGGACGAGGCATCGTGTGCGTGGGTGTTTGTGTATGGCAGCATTTACTACATCGTATTTCACCTGTATTTAGTTTGAGTAAGAGTTAGTGGGCTGAAAACCATAGCACAGTGCGATGACCAATCGGATGCTAAATAAACGATTAGAGTGATGAATATTTTCGCATTGTCCTTGTCGAGTGACGCGATATAGTGTGGAAAAATCACTCAGTATTGGTTATGTCAATTTTTCGTTTGAGAACAGGAGCGCATGGGTAGTCTGATTATTTTGCCTTCGCCAAAATCACTCCGCGGAGAGCGCCCATTTTTTCTAAAGACTTCAAGTTTGAGCTGCCTTCGATAATCGTTTTGGGATATATTTCTTATTTGCTAGGACAGCTCAAACACGTTACACTAGACCGATAATTTTGAATTGTATAGTTTCCTAGTGAACATGCAAAAATGGTCAAAGGTTCTTCCTAGCTTAAGTATGTCCTGTAAAAGGGATCTTTACTTAAGGTTTACGTTTCTCAGACGACATTTACCAAGTTTCTCGATTACCAAATGCAGAATATTCATGAATTTATGCCATGAAAGTTGTCTGATTAGGCAATACATTGGCGGTGCACTTCAGCAAGTGCATGATAGGCAGTTGAACAGCTGTTTATTAGGACCTGTGAAAAACTTTGCAAACCGTCCAAACTCTTTTAGTGATTACGACAGCGCCTCCTTGTTTTAATAGGAACTGCCGTTTTACAATGGCTATGGAACGCTGGAAGACAGTTTGGCCAGCTCCAAAACCTTTATGCCAAAACCGCCTAAAGTGGACTTTGAAAAGCAGGTGGATTATTCGGCGAAGGTTTTGCGCTACGAAGTTAAACTGGTGAGTCTTTCATGGCAAACATTTTCATATCTTCCTACCACTATAAGTAGTACTAAAGAAAACTCGGTGTTTGCGTGCGATGCGCGCGGCCTATATGTAACCGATTTTGCACGTAATCTGGTGGCGCCTAGCATCTACAACAGTCAGTTTTATGCTGCCGATCCACACGAAAAGGCGAGTTCCAAGTACTATCTGAAAAGACGGTTAGGTCGAACTGAGAAAACTCAGTCATTGGATCAGGTGTGCTACTCAACATCATCGATATAGGTAGAGAAAATAATGTTCCTAACCTCATAATAATGTTAAAAAGTGATCGAAGGGTCACCAAAACTTTTGTGGCAGTGCATGCTTTCAAGAACTACTAAGACCTTCACATGATGTAAGGCCGAAATATGAATTTCACAACTACACAAGGACATTTCCACTGGGCTAGATGTTTGAGGTAGAGATAACAGGATTCTCAAGAGGATCAGAACAGTTAACAGAAACATGAAACAAAGTCTCACGTATTATTCGTAGGAGAGAGCTGATTTATTGAGCTAGTATAATTAGCCTACTGAAGTATTATAAACACGTTATCGTGGTGTTACACCGGCAGTTCCCGTTAAATAATCCTTCCTAAAATTCAAGGACAGCGTTCGGCCGGATGACGCACTTCGTCGATTCATTCTCTCTTATCGTCTGGCCGACGATATGATTTCTATCTATGAAGTGGGTCTTCGCAATACCGGTTTCCCAGGCGGCTACTTCTTACGCCGCTCAAGGTATGTGTCCTTGTTTAGTTTATTTTAGCAGCCCAGAGTGTCTGCTGACTTCTTTGTACGTCGCAACTTATCCAGAAATGTTCCCTACCTCAATCAACCACCTGCCTATTTAAAAATAAGCCACTCACCTCCAAGGTTCAAAGTACGGAACAGAGAACACTCAGAGACCGAATAGTCTCTAAGGACACTTTTCCCATGCCGATTGCTTGATCTTAGAGTTTTTCCCATTTCCTAAAAGTGGTATTAATTAAAAGTGTGATTTAGTTCTTCTGTGACGATCGATATCCATTTTGACCACAGGTTCGCTGGATTGCTGTTTTAGGACTCAGTCACACTCATCAGACGTGTAAAATCGTCAAAACTCAATAAACAGCTTAACTTGCAATTCGCATTTTCCTTTTTGCTAGGGTCGCAAAGCCTGGATCCACGGCTGAACAGCCACGTTACTATGGTCCTGCGGACTTCGAGTTGGGAGCTATTATTGACGTATTCGGCACGCGGTTTGTCATAATGGACGCGGATGAATATGTGATAAAGTTTATGGATGTGAATCGCGACCAGTTTGAGGACAAGTTAATCGAAGGTCTGAGAGCGAAGGTCGTGGATCAGTTGATGCACAATGAGGAAGTGCAGAAAGCAAAGCGTTCATCGAAGAAATGTGGACCCGCGGACATACAACGAACGTAAGCTTTCACGGTGTCTCCGTGCCAAAGGCGACAATTTCGCCTACAGGGCTATCCTGCTTTCGTGATAAGAGACCTGTTCAGGGGTTAACTGTCAGGCGGGAGAAAGCTAAGTGAAGGCAAACAACGAGCGGTTGCGACAGCCGGCTCTTGGACCCGTTGGCCAGCTCGCTAGTTCTTATAGCTTTAAATTGCTTATTTAAAGTCTCGACGGTCTGATGGCCGGCAACAATATGAGTCTCCGATCATTACAGACATCTACCAGCTTCACCGGCAGATGTGGACATACTGGGGAAAGGACCACCTTCCCCTGACTGGCATCAGATGATGTGACCAACGGGAGTAGAAGCCCATTTATGCATTTTCTGGGTTGTCCGTTAAACAAAGGCATTCGTCCGCGCTGTGGGTCAGTCTGAAGTAGACAAAATGGATGTGTAGTCCAAGGAGGGAAGCAGGAAAGCTCCATGGCACTTTTTAAATAGTCCCTAAATGGGGCTTGGCATAACTGGTTGTGTGGTGTGAGGGCGCTGGCGGCGCAACATATTTGCACGGGAACGCTGCCCATCGTACTATCTCTTCAATCATTGTAGATGTACAAATTTAAACAGTTTTAAT
The DNA here is from genome assembly GCA_902702965.1 of Spirometra erinaceieuropaei. NCBI lineage: Eukaryota > Metazoa > Platyhelminthes > Cestoda > Diphyllobothriidea > Diphyllobothriidae > Spirometra > Spirometra erinaceieuropaei. Next base: position 89,709 of record CACRXP010000180.1, on the reverse strand, counting down.
AGAAACTGTGCCGGTCGGCTGGCATCTCTGGGCCCCCGTGTACGTTGCAAAAAAATAAAGGGTAAGTGGCAGTTGGAGAATCCGAGGCCCGTTTACTTCAAACCTGTGCATATTCGCTGATCCTGGCAATGTTAGCTGGCCTTATGCTGCATTAGTTTGAGTCCTTTCACTTGTACCATCAATAATGGAAATTGTCTCAATCTACTTCCAGGTAAAAATAGATGAGTTACTCAAGGAGAATGAAGCTACTAAGTAGGCACAACGGTTGCTGGCTCAACCTCAGTGGCGGATGAACATGCTTTCACGCGAAGGTACCGCGAGAGGCTTAAGACGCGTTTATGGGTCCCACGTTCACTCTTGCTTATAAACCTTGCAGTCATAAACAATCACATATGAATGGAGGCTAATGTTTGAGTTCCAGGTACAGGCATTAGTAAAGAAGAAACCTGGTTGAGCACCGGAGGAATTCGTTCATTATTCGGAGCTTTCAAACTCGTGAAAGTCCATCATTAGAGACAGTAGCAGCAGCAGAACATACAACAGTTATAGGGGGGTATTGGCCAATGAGGCAGATCTGGAGGTGACGGCGCAAGGCCTCGTTTGCCGGCGCCAGATCGACATGTCGATTGACTGGATCCTCGTCGGTCCAGGTTTCAATAATGTGTAACTCATGACCCCCAATTAAGTGACTCCATAAGCTACTTTGTGGTCTTTGATTAGCATCACGGTCACAATCCACTCAAGCCTACAAAGAGGGCAGGAAAGAGTCCGGGAATGTTGGGTAATACTAAAAGAAGGTAGGGACAATGGAATGACCAGTCTTGGTACATCAGTCGGTGACGGTTCTATCACAGCTGCCTATCAATTCGCAACTCGAAGGCGGGTCCAGCAGGTAATTAGACGTTAGATTTAAACGCTCCACCCGTCTAAGCTACCGAGCTTATGCTCTACTGGCTGCGATGAGGAACACGCGGATGCGCAACAATTCGGTTCGCTCATCTATTCCAGTTGCTGGTCAGAAACTGGCATTTCCATTTTTGTTTTGAAGCTACGGGTGCAGAGCCCTTGCTAGCACTTCCATGGCATATGAAAAAGACAGGGACAGTGAAAAGACCCCTTCTTGATCATTTGGTGTCACGGGCCAGCAATGCCTGTCCTCTGATGAGTGGCCTAAAATTGCGGACCGCGGGAAACGTTCAAGGCTTCTTAGAGCGATTCTGTCAGAGACATCGCCATTATTGAATGAGCCGGGCAGTGGCTTTGATTTAAAATCTCCCCATAAAAGCGGTAGGCATGGTTTATCAGTTAAGTCATGTTTACTTGCCATCGCAGGGCTGGAGATCTGGACAAGATGGTTGAAGAATTGGAGGTACAGTTCGGAAAGTTGGCCCTCACAGACAGCAGCCGAATCGATGGCATGTTCTTGAAGTACAATAAGGACAGACTTACGTACGTCGACCTGATCAATCTGAAAGACATGTGTAAGAAACTGCAATTGCCTGGCGACGAGGATGTACTCAATGCGGTGAGTTATCTCATTCTTTTCTGCTGAAGTTTAATGAGGATTTAGTGTTCACACCACACTTAGCTCATTAAAATTACACAAAATCCAGATCTCTGGGAGTATGAATAAAAGTGAGCAATATGAAGTCGATAGCCGATTTCATGTGATGTCACATTTCGGCAAGAATGTAACGGCTTGTTTCACCGGGTGCCAGAATTTAGAAAATTGCATTTTTAGGTCTCCCTCTTCTAGTACTTCGCAAATGGATGCTTCCTCCAGGTCTTTAAAGATTCATTGTCGTCTTTGTAGTTCCTCGACAAGCACGGATGCGAAGGACGAATGACTCTAGACCAATTCAGGAAATTCTTCGAGAAGGCACCAGCGGCCGGCTGCAGTTAAAGTCCTCGTTACCTCGCTAGGCGCGTGATATCTGTGTACTATCCGTCATCTCACCGCTTTCAATAAACAGAAACGTAAATCGCCCCTCTGCACGCGGTCATTTCAGATGAAGATCTATGACAAGGCAACAGTTCGATGCATTCATTAAGATTATATTTCGTCCGACCATTCTATTGCCGTCTCCAACCTATTCGATTTTCAAACGATCAGTCCAGAAATCCAAGATTTTCCCATTTGGAATTCTCCTGCATGACATTCGGAAAAAAGCCAGGCAGGTCCATCTGACTTCAGGCATAAGCCATAACAGTCCATGTCTTCCACGAGCTAAAATCAGCTTTCGTATAATCTAAAACCAGTTGGGTAGTTCGGAGACTGTAGCACCTTTTTGTTGCAGCAAAACTCACTAGGCATATTGTGGGCAGCGAAATTAAAATAATTCTCCACAAACCCTGCAGTGGGCGACTTACGAAAGGCCCCGCCTCTCAACCCTGTAGCATAACATCCTGGTAGGTAAATTAACGTTGCTGTGGAATTTTGCAGGCAGCAACCGCCACAGAGACAGGAACTAATTAAAACATTAAACAGAGATGATCTCATATATATATTAGTGCTGTGCAGGCAATGAAGCAGTGGGGTAGTAGACATAGTGATTCAAAACATGCAGATGCCATCTTAGAAAAGGTACAAAACCAACCTAACGAAGATAGTCTGTATCAAGTAAAGATTTGAAGGAACTGAGGGAAGTATGTTAAAATTGATTGTGATGCCGGCGCCGGTAGTTCCTCTGTGTTTAAAGGAATACTAAGGAGAAGGTATGACAGGAATATCACAGGACTGCACACGTATGTGTGAGATTAAGTGAAACTAGAATATCACCGGAAACAGTAAAAATGAGTCAAGGTGTGCTGTGACGGTTATGACAGTGGGTTGAAAACCAGCGTTTTCGTGTTAAACAAAAGGTTTGTGCTGCTAAAGGTAGTTTCTGTTCATTGTGCTGGAGTATTTACACGTAGAGGAGGTCCTGGGCTAGACGTAATCGGCGGGAGAGAGAGGAGCAAAGACGCAAACAGCGTTATAATCCCGGACGAAAAGACGGCCTTTTTCAGGCGGTGACTACTTCATACATTGACGGAGAGTTGGCAGAGGGGGGCCGCGCTGGTGAAGACGGTTGCACAGGCCCCATTGAGGTGGCCCCGCTAAATGTCAGCATCGGGGCTAGAGGACAGCTATCGCCACTGCTGGTGTGCACTCCCTCAAACTCCACAGCACGTGAGGTTGGTGAAGATTCGACCGTTTTTAAAGGGACGTTGTCGGGCTGGAGTAAAGATCCCGTCTCGACAGATGGGCTGGCGCAGGGAGAATTGAAAGGGTGAAACAGAGAGGCTATTGGTTCTAAACGGCAAGCCTGTTGTGGAGATGTGGAGCATGATGAGGTTAACTGCAGTGAACGTCTTTCTGACTCTCGCGGTGTGTTCTGTCTCACAATGCTATCATAGAACGAAAGTAGGGACACAGCCTGCCCATCAGGTGACAGAAGTTCGGCCTCGTAATCACTGGCCTGCAGTCTGGTGTTCGTCTCGGCAGCTTCGTTCTCATCTTCGTCTTCTTCGTCCTCAGCATCTACTACATCAAGGCTAGGTTCTTGATTCACAGTGGCTTCGAGAAATGACTAAAAAAGCAAAGAAAAACAAATGAGAGAAGATAATACCAGTAGGAGGAACCTAGGACGTCATAAGTTATATTTACTAGGCTAATGAGTTGCGTAAAATGCCTTCTTCTCGTTTAAAATGCATCTAAATTACGTTGATAGGCGGAATGCGACAGTTTAAGTGAAAATTGTCATGTCCATGCGACTTCCTATCTTTATAACCTTCGTACACCGAAGGGTATGCATGTGGGACACTCTTGTGCAAGCAGACTTCAACCACCCGCAATGCTTGCTTCGCAGTCAACAACAGAAAGAATAGAATGCTCAAATATGCACTGTGGGCAGACAACTGGGGGAACTTATTAGGACGCCGCCCTAACGATCCGCACACATGCTGTGCGCGTGCTGATGTCGGGCTAGCTCTCGAAAGGATTGGAAGTTTACTCAACCAGTCAGTCGAGCCAGTTCAACCGACATACTAGCCACGCAAGAGCACTATCTGACTGGTCGAAATTCATTGCGACCTCGGACATTCCCGTACGTTCCTCCTCGCTTTATACCCGCTGTTTGAATGCGTCAACACAGGCTCTCCTTCCGCCCTCGCTGTTGACTTCTGATGTAATGGAGTCAATCAAGGAGACTTGTTGAACGGACGACTGGTGAGGCGTGTGGGAAGTTCATAACAAACTAGCGGCGAAAAACACACAATGTCCTTTTCGGCGGAAGAAGTGCTATCCTGAAACAGTAACAGGCCTCGTTTGAAGCGGTCCACTTGAAGGTAATGGTGTCAGTGATGCAAAGGTTCAGTTTACAGTTTCCTGATCCAGCATCCTCTCGGAGGCAGTCCACGTCAGCGGGGACAGTCGCTGTTCGTAATAGCTGCTAAATTAGTACATACAGGAGATGTTTCGATTCCAAAAATCCGAACCTACAGACTTCCTGTAGTGTTTACTTAAACGTAAGACGGATGGCGAAACTGATAAAGCATAATTAGTGGCGCATTTACCGGTGCTAGGCGCGCGAAGTATGCGCATGACTTTTGGAGTCCAAACCTATCCTTCATTGTAAAGGTCGTGTATTCGCGCGAAAAAATGAATTCAAACATTGAGGAGGGCTTGGATGACGATAATAAATGTATGAGGAAGAGTTTGTGTTTCACGAATTTTCCGGGGATTGATTATCTGTCCAAGTGGACTAATGCTTCACTGTGGCTGCTAAAAACAAAAGGAACATTGATCAGTGGTTGCTCCAAACTTTCCCCCGCTCAATAAGCTCAAGGCAACCACTGGTCAATGTTCCTAGTGGGTCACAGTGAGCGAGCCAGTCATGGATGCATTAGTCCACCTGCCTAACTTGGACGGATGCCTAGTGTCCGGAAAAATTCGGTTTTCATTTATGCCGTGCCTTGACAAAGCCTATTTAAGTGGACTTATCGACTAATGCTTCCTATTTTTCCAAGAGTATATTAACTGCGATCGCTGATTTGTAAGTCCATCAACTTCTACGATGCGGTGCCGTCATAAACAGAACCTACAGAGTTCAGTCATCTTTGGCATAGTTGTCAACTTTCCAAAAGCGTTGTCTGTCGTTCTGGAGGGCCATCGAACACAGCACTAACCTGTATGTGACCGACAAAAAGCACTACAAAGAACAGGCCCCCCTGCGATATAGTCAAGGAGGACACCGAACTCCGCAAAAGGATATAGTAGCCCTACAGGCCAAGGCTTCTGCTCATTCATGAAAAAGATGTGTAGATAGTAGATGCACTTTATTTCCAGTGGTCAATCTTCACGCCCGATCCCTCAAGTGTTCCCTGAAGGGGATTTTCTGCGGATTTTACCGAGGAAACCGATGGGTGTACTCGCCATTGTCAAACGGACTAGCAAAATTTAAAAATGCGCCTTTTAGGGGGCCGACTACCTGGAGAACCCTAGAAGAGAAAGTGTTGTTACTAACGCCCGTGGGCATTCTAGTCCCCAGACATTTTCTACAACTTATTCCCGTGTTTAAGCTTCACGAATTCTGTAATGTAGATCACATTCTCTTAGTCGCTCTTAATATATCAAGTTGGACAAATTCGGTGTCAGTTGAAGGCAGGTCTATTTCCACACACTTTTATTTCCTTAATTCCGTTGCTGTAATGGGGATCCAAAAGTGGGGAACTATGAGATAACTTACCTGTGCATGTGTTTGGGCCAGTGCATTCTCAAAAGTTGCGTCTTTGGTGGAATCAGTCTGGTTGGTGTAAACAGAGCCAACAAAGCTGCCCTGCTCGAAGGCGAGATTCCCATCGAGCATTTTATTGTTCGCACACTCCTGTTCTGCATTCACGCTTAGGGGACTGAACAAGTCCGGTCCAGGATTGACTTCGACCGGCTCTGCACTGGATGAGTCCTGAACCGTTTGTAAACAGGGCTCGCGTTGGCTCAACTCCTGGATTAGCACGTGGACGTAGGGATCATTTTGACAATCTCGACAACTGCCTTGTGGAGTGGTATTAAGTTCGGCGAGAAAAGCTTCTGATTCCTCCGGGCTTCCAAAAAAGGGAGCTTGGTTGTACGGTACGCTTGACTGAACAGCCCCGTTTGACAGTGAGAGGGAGCTCGCAGGCTCCAATGACTCTGAAGACGCGAATGGTCGGGAATTCGACGAAACCTAAACGTTAAACAGTCGTGCTCAGAAAAATGGCGATGCATTACAAGAGATAAGGGCGAGTCATAGACGGATAAATGTCGAAAAGGCGACCCAATGCATAGTACACCCAAGGCTCATCAATGTTCATTGCTCTACATGATTTACAGATCATGCAGGCGACAAACGCCGCTTGATGGGTGGTTCCATCACAAAAAAGGGAGTCAGTAATATTAATGGATGATTATTTCGCACCCTGATATCAATAATTTACATTGACAGTCAGTCGGCCACACGCGAATTGGACCATCAGTCTTGATAGTGGCTGGGCAGGATCGCGCTGCATTTGCCCCACATCTCCCCCCAGCAGTGGTACCACGGCAGGGGATAGTCATGGTTTGGATACATAGGTTGATGGAGCTGAATTCCCGTCTACGCAAAAATACCGATCTCCATAAGCACACAGGAAGGATTGAAAAACGGCAACAAAAATAACACACTTCCGAGGAAAGAGAAGCGGTCTGCTTGGGTATAGTGGCGTAAACTCAGATACATTGACATCGACTCTACGGGAGGAGAAGACAAGAAATGCAGAGGGAAATGACACAAAACTGTCACTGCTTCCACTTGAATGTCGTGTATGGGCGGGTCTCTGTTCCGCGTCGTGCATCTGACGTGGTTTAACACCATTTCGTGGGGCAGTGGGTGTTTCAATTCGTAACAGGTGCACCGGTAAATTCCTCAACTCGAGACTAGCTCTAATAAGGATAATGTTATAGCCGATGCGTCATTCTGGCGCTGAACGACCTCCTTTGTGTACGAATATTGATTCGGGCTAGAGGAGGGTCTCTGTTGGGTCAGAAATAACTGGCTAGGTTCGGATATGCGAGCGCCTCGGCAATTTCTCTCTATGAGCTCGTCAGATCAAGCTCTTGTCAAAGGCAATCGGGCAAAGTGGTGTACAACTTGACATCCAACCACACGGGGAACAGAGTTCATATGTGACGGATTCGTAATGTGAAACATTTTAGTAAACCAATGATCTGAGATAGAAACTAAGGTATGCCCAAAAATCACATTCTCACCATATCAGCGCCTTTTAGAGCCCCTTCCAAAACGTTCTTGTCGTCATTGCAAGATGTGCCCGAGAGTAGATTTTCCGGCGACACTCCTGAGCGTAAATGAGTACTAGCGCAGAGTTCTGTATTCCGTTGTCTTTTCTCTTCCCGCTGTCTCTCCATTTCAAGGCGCATACGAGTGTGTAGATAATGGGTTTTCACTCGCACCGGGTTAAATTCAATTCTACCAGCGGGATTCCGACAGTGGTGAGGGCTGACGCATGTGCATGGGAAATTGAGCCGATCTACTTGACAGGTTATTCCATTTTTTGAACATTGACAAGATTGCGGGTCGCAGACACCATTGGCGCAAGTGCAGCCACACTGCGTCCGGCTGATGCGAATGGCCTGACACTCAGACTTTTCTGTCCCGTCGATCTTTTCAAGACCTGATAACAAAATCCAAAATACCCTGTTAGGTGTATGCATGTGCCGCTCCGAAGACGAAAAGGAAACAATGGGCACTCAATAATCTGGCTGGTTTACAAATGATTTAATGCCTGCACACACTTGCCAAAACTGGTGTTCTTGGAAAATAATACATCAGATTTAAGTCGGCACAGTCGACAAGAGGTTTCGTTGAGGTCACGCGAACAGCTTTATAGGCATTAGAGCAAGTGTCCGGGATCGTTGAAACCTAAAAAACTGCCCCAATTATGCACTGATAAAAGGACCTAACAAAGGAGACACCCTATATGCGTTCTTAGGGCGCATTTCATGTGTGCTAAGCTACATAAGAAGGGAACTATTGATAAACAGAGGCTTTGGGAAAAACACCAAGAGTGACTTCTAAATGAGACTGCACCGTTTGGGGTACGTGGTCAAATTCGTAGCTGTTGCCTTAGCCTAGGTTTCCGATTCGCACAACACTGGGAGAAAGCTTTATAAACCCTCGTTTTGACGTCTAACGGCCATCATGTCGGCATGAGGTGAGGATCTAGAGGCCACACAGAATCTCTTCCCGGTAAATCAGTCGTCAGATGGCTTCGGTGGAGTGGGGGGGGGGGGACGCACATCATGCCTTGTTTAATTTCCGAGGAAATTAATGCGCGAACTTGGAGTAAATCTTTCGAAACGGGCCTTTTCAGGCACGCCTCAAATTTTGAT
>CACRXP010000180.1:12000-81142 GCA_902702965.1 Spirometra erinaceieuropaei | reverse complement strand
GACCGGCTCTGCACTGGCTGAGTCCTGAACCGTTTGTGAACAGGGCTCGCGTTGGCTCAACTCCTGGATTAGCACGTGGACGTAGGGATCATTTTGACAATCTCGACAACTGCCTTGTGGAGTGGTATTAAGTTCGGCGAGAAAAGCTTCTGATTCCTCCGGGCTTCCAAAAAAGGGAGCTTGGTTGTACGACACGCTTGACTGACCAGCCCCGTTTGACAGTGAGAGGGAGCTCGCAGGCTCCAATGACTCCGAAGACGCGAATGGTCGGGAATTCGACGAAACCTAAACGTTAAACAGTCGTGCTCAGAAAAGTGGCGATGCATCACAAGAGATAAGGGCGAGTCGAAGACGGATAAATGTCGAAAAGGCGACCCAATGCATAGTACACCCAAGGGTCATCAATGTTCATTGCTCTACATAATTTGCAGATCATGCAGGCGACAAACGCCGTTTGGTGGGTGGTTCCATCACACAAAAGGGAGTCAGTAATATTAATGGATGATTATTTCGCACCCTAATATCAATAATTTACATTGACAGTCAGTCGGTCACAGGCGAAGTGGACCATCAGTCTTGATAGTGGCTGGGTAGGATCGCGCTGCATTTGCCCCACATTTCCCCCCAGCACTGGTACCACGACAGGGGATGGTCATGGTTTCGATACATAGGTTGATGGAGCTGAATGCCCGTCTACGCAAAAATACCGATCCCCATAAGCACACAGGTAGGATTGAAAAACGGCAACAAAAATAACACACTTCTGAGGAAAGAGAAGCGGTCTGCTTGGGTATAGTGGCGTAAACTCAGATACATTGACATCGACTCTACGGGAAGAGAAGGCAAGAAATGCAGAAGGAACTGACACAAAACTGTCACTGCTTCCACGTGAATATCGTGTATGGGCGGGCCTTTGTTCTGCGTCGTGCATCTGACGTAGGTTAACACCATTTCGTGGGGCGATGGGTGTTTCAATTCGTAACAGGTGCACCGCTAAGTTCCTCAACTCGGGGCTAGCTCTAATAAGGATAATGCTATAGCCGATGCGTCATTCTGGCGCTGAACGACCTCCTTTGTGTACGAATATTGATTCGGGATAGAGGAGGGTCTCTGTTGGGTCAGAAATAACTGGCTAGGTTCGGATATGCGAGCGCCTCGGCAATTTCTCTCCATGAGCTCGTCAGATCAAGCTCTTGTCAAATGCAATCGGGTAAAGTGGTGTACAACTTGACATCCAACAACACGGGGACCAGAGTTCATATGTGACGGATTCGTAATGTGAAACATTCTAGTAAACCAATGATCTGAGGTAGAAACTAAAGTATGCACAAAAATCACATTCTCACCATATCAGCGCCTTTTAGAGCCCCTTCCAAAACGTTCTTGTCGTCATTGCAAGATGTGCCCGAGAGTAGATTTTCCGGCAACACTCCTGAGCGTACGTGAGTACTAGCGCAGAGCTCTGTATTCCGTTGTCTTTTCTCTTCCCGTTGTCTCTCCATTTCAAGGCGCATACGAGTGTGTAGATAATGGGTTTTCACTCGCACCGGGTTAAATTCAATTCTACCAGCGGGATTCCGACAGTGGTGAGGGCTGACACATGTGCATGGGAAATTGAGCCGATCTACTTGACAGGTTATTCCATTTTTTGAACATTGACAAGATTGCGGGTCGCAGACACCATTGGGGCAAGTGCAGCCACACTGCGTCCGGCTGATGCGAATGGCCTGACACTCAGACTTCTCTGTCCCGTCGATCTTTTCAAGACCTGATAACAAAATCCAAAATACCCTATTAGGTGTATGCATGTGCCGCTCCGAAGACAAAAGGGAAACAATTAGCACTCAATAATCTGGCTGGTTTACAACTGATTTAATGCCTGCACACACTTGCCAAAACTGGTGTCCATGGTAAATAATACATCAGATTTAAGTCGGCACAGTCGACAAGAGGTTTCGTTGAGGTCGCGCGCACAGCTTTATAGGCATTAGAGGAAGTGTCCGGGATCGTTGAAACCTAAAAACTGCCCCAATTATGCACTGATAAAAGGACCTTACAAAGGAGACACTCTATATGCGTTCTTAGGGCGCATTTCATGTGTGCTAAGCTACATAAGAAGGGAACTATTGATAAACAGAAGTTTTGGGAAAAACACCACGAGTGACTTCTAAATGAGACTGCACCGTTTGGGGTACGTGATCAAATTCGTAGCTGTTGCCTTAGCCTAGGTTTCCGATTCGCACAACACTGGGAGAAAGCTTTATAAACCCTCGCTTTGACGTTTAACGGACATGTCGGCATGAGGTGAGGATCTAGAGGCCGCATAGAATCTCTTCCCAGTAAATCAGTCGTCAGATGGCTCCGGTGGAGTGGCGTACCTAAATAACAGAACGCATATCTTGCCTTGTTTAATTTCCGAGGAAATTAATGCGCGAACTTGGAGTAAATCTTTCGAAACGGGCCTTTTCAGGCACGCCTAAAATTTTGATATAAATATTTGAGCTGAAATCCATCAGCTACTGCGGAATAACCGCTTAATATTCACAAACCGCCAACAGGCAGCCAGTAGTATAGAACTGTGCAATGATTTACCGTACTAGCAACACAGGTATTAGATAAAAGCCCATATCATATCGCATATCAGTACCACTGCTCTGATAAACACAGACAGACAAAAAGTTAGCACACTCTAATCTGGTAGAATCAGATTGTACTTCAACGAGACACTGGACGGGGCCACTAGTCCAAAGAGGTACCCACAAATCCACCAACGTTAAGAATTTCACAAAAAGGGTAAGTAAAAACAACGAATTACAAGAGACGCGGACGGACGCGATGTAGAACTGCCAATGATGTCAAGTCCCTGAGACGTCGCTGCCTAAATCACCACCGTCACCACCACTACCACCGCCAAAGTTGACTTTCAACCAATTGACGTGGTGAGCTGGAAGATCTAAAACCTGGAAACCAACAGAGTAGCCCACTAGGATACGATTATAGAATAATAAAGGCCGATCTTCCAACGACTGTCTTCTGGCTATGAGATAAGTCAAGAGGCCTTCGGTATGATGATGAAGAAATGTTACTGTTTTTAGGCAGAATGGCACTACCGACAAAGAAAACAGAGACTAGAATGGCCACCTCCGGCTTATTAGCCGTCGTCGGCCAGCCATACTCATCCCTGAGGTGTGCAACCCCTGGGACCCGATCCCGCGATCCCGTTGTCCTGTCGGTTGTGATCGGGCGTTGGACTGCTAACCCACAGGTCGCGGAATCCACACCCTGGTGTTACACACCTTAAGGGCTGAACATGGCTGACTGATGACAGCTAATAAGCCAGAGACGGCCATTCTAGTCTGTTTCTTTGTCGATAATGCTATTCTGCCTACATTACGCACCACTGTGAGGCTTCTGGCAGAGCTCTAGACAGCCAAGGCACAACGGGACGAATGAGTTCCGTAACACAATCGGTGAGCGCCCATCTACCATTGTTACTGTATCTGCCTGAAAAGTAGAACTTCCTGACTTAAGCCAAAATGTGCCATATTGAGAGACATCAAAGCCCTCAATCGTGATGATTGACAACAAAGGTGACAGTGCTCAGCGTCTCTTCGCGGCTTGAATGAGACGGATGTAACGGAAGGTGCATAAAAGTCGGGGTTATTAAGGTGGTTTGATGGCGGCGTTTGGCCTGACAACCCAATAACTTGCGTATTCCTGCAAGGCTTACGACTAGAACGTCTTCAAGCCAGAGTTGTCCGAGCGGTGGATCACCCAGTTTTTTTACTGATCTGCACAGCAGTAAAATCACTATAATGAAATGTGGACGCTACTGAACGCCGTTTTACTTTAAGTTCTGTGAAACACAAGGTCTTATGCACGAAGACCACTAGAGGGCTTTGTGGTAAACCGTCAATGTATGACGCAAAGTCCACTATAGCTTACCTTCCTGTCGCCTTTCGATCATGCCACTGGCTGGACAAGGGGCAATGCGGGTACGCCGTTGAATAAATCGGAGAATCAGAGATTTCGACTACATAAATTTCGTCGCAGTCTTCGGAGAGTCCCGCAAAGGACTCGACGGGTCGGTCCAACGACTCCGAGACGTGCCCTAGGTAAGCATGTTTTCCCCCACCACACGAGCAGTAAGAACTTAAAACCCGTTAACCGAAACGTGTCTACGATACCTTCATGCGGGCGCAATGATATCTGTGTTCACAAAGGAATAACCAGTTCTGATCTGCGACAATCGTTCCCGACAGAGGTTGTTGGGCTTAATTATTGCAAACAAAGGACTACAGATGCCCAATTCTGTGGCATCCTCGGCGTAGCTTTGCCAGACAGGACACCGAAGATGAAGTTACAAAGACGCCGCCAAGGCGTTCACTTTAAACACCCCGAAACTAAAAGGACCATGACCTTCGTAGACTCAAATAATAGCATTCATGCTGTCGCAGACGACGTAGGCGATATATGGTGCTGGTACTCTGATGAGCACATATCTTTAAGATGAAAGGACGTGCATAATCAATGCTACACGTTGCATGAGGTACCAATGCAAATGTTACCATTAAATGGATGATTGTTTGACCACACAGAGACGATCGCTTCAATATACGTACGGTAACTTATTGCTGTACAAACATGCCATTTTAAATACGGTGAAAAGGGTATGAAAAATTTTAACGGCGACAAAACCAGAAGAGGCAGTTCTAATCTAAGTGGGATGTAAATAATTCCCTTGGTACTCAGAAGCATAAGTGGAGGTATCAGCAAGGTTGGTAGAAGATAAGTTACCTGCTCTCCTTAGTAATACCCGTCGTTTCTTGACAGGTAAAGGTTGGAGAAAGTAATAGTCCTCAATACTCTCAAGAAAATTGAGATCTTCATTTTCGTCATCCTTTGAAGAAATGTCAGAAGATGTACGCTGCAGTGGAGAGTCGTGTAACCGACGTTTGAGTGAGTGATCAATCTCGTCCAATGAAACATCCTGCTTAACCTCACAGGTCACACTCGACTGATGTTGAGAGCTATCCTGCATACCGGAACAAGTACCTTCAGCGACAGTTGAGTTGCCATTTTCCTTGGTTTCGTCATTATGCAATGATTCGGATGGAAGCAGAGCTTCAACAACAGTTTGAGTCATTTCTTTGGGCTGAATAGGCTTCGCTGATTCCACTTTCCGTTCCAACATTCGGAAGTGTTGAAGTGAAAGCAAGAGCTTGCCATCCAGACAAAACCGAAGAAGAGCAGCGTTCCGCTGCTGACGTCGGTGTCTTTGGTGTTCAGTGACAGTAAAGTTTTCTTTAACAAAGTGTTTTGTAGCCATTCCAAGGGTGGACCCTCCTTGACTAGGCACACACGTAAAGCCCTGGAGGCGGTCAAAATGATACAGGTCCACACAACTGAACGTGACTTTTTTGGAAAAACTAGGTCGTGGAAGGTTGGATGGAAGGGAGTGTCGACGGAGGATTGATGTAACTGGGACTTCCCCTACACGAGTTTCAGATGTATGTGTTGAAATCTCTGAAAGAGAAGCCGGAGTATCAGGTAGTAAAACCTTGTCCGGTTTGAAAGACTCAGAAGGGACGGTGCACGACAAGTCTTCGACGGCCTCCAGTTTCTTACTTAACGGAGAGTCACACATGTTTGCTTCGGCATCCAAGGCCTTCTCAAAAAAGTAGTCCTAAGGTCGGAGAGGATGGCAGTGGCAGGTTAAAGCCAGTATGGAGCGTGAGAATGAAGGCATTTTGCGTGTTAACTCACCTAAGGGCTGATCGGCGTGCCAGTGGGTGGTAAAGAGTGAATTATCTTCAAAGTTGGAACTGATGCGAATTAGAAGTGTGGAGACAAGAATGAGTCCCCACAAGCCATTCAAACGTGATATAGTAGGAAAGGGCGGTTGATGGCCCCGCGGGCAGGTTATCTGTGGGGGGAAAGGACAAAAAGCTACAGATGCAGTTACTTCTATCGGCCATAAAACCCGACCGGAATTGATACTGACGTCCTAGCTGTAGGGGCTCGGGACAAGGGACAGATAAAGTTTTGAAACCTGACCCAATCCTTAATGGTTTTTTTTTAAGCAATAAGCAGGTAAGTACACATTAACTGCCATATACGCGTCAAGTTTACCAGAAACGCAAACCGTGCCATTTGGACCTCAATGAAGTCCTAAAATACTCACAGAGGACGTCAGATGGCGTTACAGGCGCATAATCCACAACGCTTGGGGGGAGGGGCACGGACAACAGCAAAAATAGTCGCAAAATCAGGTACTAGACAATTATCTTGTGCATAGAAAGAATTCCAAATGGGGATTTCTGACGTACGTACTTCGCTTTTTTCGCGGATAACTGGCACACATAAACGGTGGAAGATAGCAAGTTAAAATGGGTTACGTAGATGTGCACCAAAGGACTGGGAAATACTCATGGGAACAAACCACTAAAGTTCACTTGTCGTCACAACGGAGTCGTACCTATGTCAACAGCACCTTTGCCGAACGACGTGGATGACAGGTGAAGTGCATATTACACTTGCCGTTAAGGCAGTCCTCGGGCCTGTGGACAGTGCTGAATTTCTTGTTAAACGCTGTCCGGGCACACCAGACACTTAAAACCGTGAACAGATACGTAAAATATCCCTTAATTTAGTGTAAACTACGAAGGAATGGGAACATAACTACAACTGCGCAAAGGACCAACAAAATGCAAAAAGATTGTCTGGCGACAGACCAATTCGGACCGAACGTCTTCCTAGTGGTTCGTTCAGTAAAACAATGTTTGGAACTGGGACTTGTCATCGTGCCCTATAGTTGAGTAAACCTAAGCAGACAGGAGGATTCGACTTTCTATATGATCTACACAACCTTTCGAAATTCGTTCCATGCTATAAATGTTGGCTGTTTTCTGGTAGTTCGTTTTTCGATGAGTCTTCAAAAGCATCTGCGTACTGTGCTGGCGATATGTTTAGGGAACGCTTTCACAAAAGTGTGTTTAGTTTTTTGACTCCTTTGCCGATTTATTTAACTGTTGCATTCATTTCTACCCTTTCAGGAAACGGGATATTGATTCACTACTAGCAATTCTGTCATTCGGGAAAGTTTAAAATGAAAAATAGGAAATGTACATGAACCTACAATCTCTTATACTATAGGATATTTTCCCTCTCAGCCTAAATGCTCATATTTGTTATCACACGTTTAGAAGAAATGGCTTTAAGAGTGCTTTCATTTAAATGTCCGGAGAGTGATGCTGTTAGCTAGGAATTAAAACATTCATCCGTACCTACGCTACCTCCTCATGGAAAGCATCGTTCTTTAGGTCGCAAACTAACTGACATCAGTCTACCAAACCCGTTTTGTACAAAAAAAGAGACTATTCGATCGCCAAAGATTTTCATCGACGCTAACGTTGACTGACATCCTGTATGCGAGTATAAACGGCTAAAAAAGGGAAAAAATCATTTGAGGAAAATATGAAAAACTCGTCCGCCTGGGAGGCTTGGAGCTACGACAGCCAGAGCATGACTTGAGTATAGCCAACCCCCAACTGCCTGATCCACGAGGCTCCCTGCTATCCTTAAGTCTAATTAATCTTTGGTCACGTCACCCGGTCGGTATATTTGCAGTCCTGAGTGATCCTAGCGATGCTATTCGGCTGTCTCAGTAGGGGTATTTTGAGTTTTCCACCTTTTCACAACTACGTTTACTTATATTAGCGTACATAATTACTTTCTGCATTTCTGACATATTTTTCACCCGTTGAACTTCATCAGAATAGTGTGGTCAAGCACCATTTTTTTGTTGTAGCATGGTTGAACTGACCGCTTAAACAACTAGCGTCCAAGTACACTCTAGGCAGGCAAACGTTCCCAGTTTTCGACGATTCCAAGTAATCAAAGCTCTCGGAGACCTGAAAGCGACTGGGCTGTTTTTGAATAAATTTCGTAAAAATGTCCGATTTTTAAGCGTCATTTTTGATTCTCGAGTTTTAAGTACTCACCATGCTTCAATTATTTGTTATAATCTCGAAAGCGAAGTATACCTGAGCCCTTATCCCAACTTTTTGGGCCCTCAGCAATCCAACGGTGATAGTAAGACTAGCAGTGGCATCTTGTTAGAGGAAAAGCCTGCCACGATGACCTTTATATCTAGGATTTGCGTTCGCTCTCTTTATCCTCTAAACCAAAGACCAGCAAAATCTACCGAAAGCGTAATTACCACGAAAAGGTTTTGGGATACAAGGCTGGACCCAGCGTTGGATGCGCATGTAATCTAATAAAAGTAAAAAATATCGAAAACGAGCCTCAGGGCTAAATTATTCTTATGCAGCAGAAAATTGATGACCAGTGTGGCTACTGGTTTAAGAGCAAAGAAACTAAGCATAGGACGCAAAATATGCGAAAAGTATCGTCTCAGGAGCTTCTCAAAACAAGGGTAGCTACTTGGTGATTACAGAATTGAATGACATTGCAAATTTAGACGATGACTTAAAGACATTACCTGTAACAGGAGCCGCCTTGCCTACTCTTCTTAATATAAATGACGAGAGTTCTACTGTGCTAAGGAGTGATGCAACTTGCTCGTACTCATGTCTTCTCAGCTTCCGCGAGTGCTCCGTAGAGTACATGGTCGGTCGAAGCACCGTTCCATTCACCCAACTGTTTGATGTCTTGTCACTATTTAGCTCATGGCATTTAAGCAACCATGTTTTAATGGATCTCCCTTGCTCTCATTGGGTTACTTCTCTGCCTTCGTTTGCATACACTGTGGCATTCGTTCCCCAGCCGTCTTTTGTGGGACGCTTCGGTTGATGGGTAGCATCAACCGCTCAATGCCTTTTACACTCCTACTCCACTGCAATGAATTAAAGTCCTCTCCAAGATTGTCACTTTTTGGATGCACGGCGTTTCCTCAGAAACACTGCTACATATTTCTCGAGTTGACTCTAGTTAATTTGACTCATTATGCTTTCGTCCGTTAAAGAATTGCAATGCACTTTATTTCTTATTCCAGTTAAGAGAGGTAGCTATGCCGCCCACAAGTCAATCCTAACTCATTTTATTTCTCATTTACTTTCTTGAAGGGGGAGGGCGAAAAGTAACTTTGCTGTGATGAGTCGTCCTTAATGCTGATTAATTTGATTATGGCCAAAAATTCTTCAATAAAAATTCACGCTTTCGTCCATATCCTTGCATAATCCTATTTTGTTCAATTTCTGATGCGCCTCGACGGATAATAACTAATGTTTCCGTCCCAAAACCTACCTCGCTTTTTTAATTCAGCTAAAATTTTGGAGACTAAATCAGGGTGTCCATCCCACATTCGCACCTCGTATTAATTTACCGACTTTAATCGTTTATTTTTCGAGAAAAAACATTAACGCTTCCGTCCGAAATGTCCATCTTATACAATTCTTTCATTCCTGCTGGTCTTTTTGGATATTTATTAGCGCTTCCGGTCGGGATATGCAAAATATCTAATTTTATTTAATTTTCGATGCACTTTTTAAGAATGAATTATTAAACTTCACGTACTGCATTGTTTTACCTAATTCTATTTTAACTGATTTAAGATTCACTTTTGGGGATAATAAGTGACTTTTTCATTTTAAATCCCTGCCCACCCCATTCGTTAATTTTTGTCGAAGTTGTCATGGAGGAACTTAAGCGCTTCTGTTGTATTTCGATATTTTTTAAATTTATTTAAGCTGGGATTTACTTTCGGGGAAAAATTTTTTCCGTCGTGGGTCTTATCCTATTCCTACTTTATTTAGTTTGGGAATGAAACCCACCTCTCCTACCATAAATGATTAATTTCTCTCCATTTGTGTCGAAAAAAGACTTGTCTCGGAAACTACAAGTGCCCCTTTTTGTTGGCCCCCTCCATCCCGTGCGCTATAAAATTAAAGTCTTCCGGGCGCCTTCATTGGCCATTTGGCCCCTGACAAGTTCCCGTTTCTTCATCAGCCAAACCCTACCGCTTCGGAGGTTTCAGCCCCCCTATTAGCCTAAACTTTCTCCCATTTTTCATTTAGCGCGTGCTTCATGACGGTTTATAAGCTTATTTTTTCCCTGTTACCCATTATTTTTGACATTACTTTGACCATAACTTATCCTTCTGCATGCGTTCACCCGTAAAACTCCTACTTTTACCGTTCTCGTCTTACGAGTGGCCTCGAATACACCGCCCTCGCTACTGTTGCATACTGCGCTGTTGCACGTAGTTAAATGCCAACAAAGGGAGATGTGAGAGCGTCAAAAGGGAGCTCAAAGTCAAGGTCGGCCCTGGCGGACGCCTCCGGATTGTTAGTTGACAGTAAAAAAAAATTAATCCATGCGAAGACTTCGTAAATCGTCCTCATCCCCAAAGAGAGTTACGCAAATTCATTTTCAACTTTTTAACTCTGTTATAAGGAATTCAGATGCAAAGGAATCCGAAGGGGTAGACTTCAGATATCTACGAGACGCAAATTCTAAGATGTCTTTGGGGACATTGAGCATCACGTCACAAAGAAATCTGCACCACAGGAGAGAATGCCCCGTCCATCCAATGAGCCAAGGATGTTGTTTATTAACTCGCTGTCCCCGTAATCGTAATTTAGGTATATCTGAACTGTGCTGGTCTTTTTAAAAAGGCAAGTTCTAGGCAACAGTGAATTAACACTTGGTCACTATAAAAAAGATTCTTTTGGAAAGCGGAGAAAAGTGGGGCAAGATCATTGATAAAGATCAGATCTAAAATGTAGTTTTCTCTTGCTGGAGAGCTCACAAGCTGGGACCAGTTAATAAAGTCGATTATATCACGGAAAGGCCAAAATCAAGATGGGGGAATATTCAAAGACCGACCTACCTTAGAAGTTTAGATCTCAAACGATTGCTCTAATATTGAAGGAAGATTCCGAAAATATTCTAAGGATCTCAAACAGCTGTGCATCGTTACTGGCTGAAGAGTTTGGAGGACTGTAGATACAGCCAATAATTGCGTTTTTGTGACGAGAGAATAAGAAATGCAAGGCAAAGCTTCCAGAGAATTAAGGGGCATTCAGACCATAGGGGACGTGCTTTAAGGAGGATCCTGGATAAAGAAGGCAACCGCCTCCAAGCCTGTATATTCAGCCTAGACGTTAGAAATCACAGTCATCTATGGAAAGGACAGAGTCAGGAAGTAGACGATGGGTCCTGGATTCGGTTATGCATACAGTGTCTCGAGTCATCTCGTGAGTAGTGACCCTGATCTGGGCCATCCCAATTATAACAGACCTGGCATTAGTAATACAATACTGAAGTGCTTGAAGCAGCATGGTCATCGTCAACATCATTTTAAGCAAGAATGGAGGTGAATAATTGGGCTATAAATCATTGCTATCTGGGGAATAGATATCGATGGGTTCAGAACTATTGGCATATGA
This sequence comes from Spirometra erinaceieuropaei, assembly GCA_902702965.1. NCBI lineage: Eukaryota > Metazoa > Platyhelminthes > Cestoda > Diphyllobothriidea > Diphyllobothriidae > Spirometra > Spirometra erinaceieuropaei. The sequence goes on along the minus strand of CACRXP010000180.1, from coordinate 69,731 downwards.
AGAGTCCGCAGGAAAAGGCTGAGCAGGTGACCAAAAGATGTAGGGATGTAGCTCTCAGACACTGGAGTATAAAAAGAGTTAGAAGAGGGATAGGCTTGTAGCTAGTTAACCTGGGAATTAAGACAGATAATCGCAAGTGGTGGAGAGCTGGCAGCTATAAGAATAACGCGGTGAAAAGCCAAGCCTAGGATAGAAATTAAAGGAACTAGGATGACTTACTTGAGAACAAGTGGCCGCTTTGATCTACCAAAGTGATGGATTTCCCGGTTTCTGATACTACTGCCGGTCCCACCACGGACGAATTAATTAGCCGCCAACGAACAGCAGTTAATAATAATAATTGTATTTAATGCCAGTTTATAGGCATTTTCAGGGGAGAGTCAGGCGAAACTTCGGCCAGAATTGAAATAAAATAATGTCAAAAAAGAATAAAATAAAGTTGGTGGTGGTTTTTATTGTTTGGAGGGTCCAAGAGAAAAAAACCGCTGACCACAAAGATGACGACAGTCAAGAAGGGAGGGGTTGCACTGTATCGGATATTATCAGCCGCCAATTTCTTTTATGAAGTTGGGGCTGGTCCAAACATAAGCGCCAAAGAACAGCCATCGCTGTTGGCTAAAGAAATGGTCCCTGGTGAGACTGGCCAGAGATATCAGACACCAGAAATGCCATCGGTACCGTAAAGTTGATCAGTTTATTTAACACCCAGAACTTTTGGGTGTTTTTCTGAACGCAAAATGAGGTAATAGTTCTCTTAAATAAAGGATGATTTTGCAGAGTTCTCACATTCCTGGGTAATTTATTCTAAACAGCATCTGCATCTACAGAAAAGAACGGACGATATTTGACGATATGTGTCAGAGGAAGAAAGAAAAAAGGACCTCACGGTGACTGTTACGTCGGTGGTGAACATGATGTCTTAAAATGGTGAGTGGGTTAAAGGTTCGATTATATAAAAGCTTAAATAGGAAAAATACTCCCTTTTTTAATCTACGAATCTATAATGGATCAATGCCTGTAATTCGACAACGTTCTGGGTACGATAAATTCCGGCGACCCAGGGTTAAAACTCTCTTAGAAAAAAATGCTGAACGGATACTATTTAATCCCGCTCAGCAGCACGAATGAGGCTAAATAAAAACGAACAGTATTCCAGGCCAGGCCTAACGTGCATTTCACAAAGGCGCATTCTAATATCGCTGGTTTTAAAGTCTCGGAGGATAAAACCGGTCGTTCTACGTGCTTTGGAGACTATCGAGGCACAGTGCTCCGAAAGATTGAGGCTCCTGGAGTATGAAACACCCAGATCCTTAATAACCCCAGGCACATTTATGGCGTGACCTTCAATACTTAGTTGAGGTTGGCTGTCGTCGCCAACCACCATGAGTGCGCATTTATGCCAAGAAAGAGAATGGCGCCATGTTCGGCATCACTGGGCAAAGGCCTGTAGGCCGCTCCTTAGGAGTTCATGCACGGTGTCAAGTTCTGCTGGCTTATATCGATAAGCAAATTTCAGACCGTCGGCATAGATGAAGGGCTTACCATTCAGAAATACGTCGGGTACATCGTTAACATAAAAGCAAAATAATAGCGGACCGAGTAAACTACCCCCGAATGACTCCACTCCGCACACATGTGGGGTTGGAGATAGTATTGGAAATCTTGACTCATTGTGTACGAGCGCCCAGGTAAGAGGATACAAAATTCAAAAGTTTACCACCTATTCCGAAAGAGGACAGTTTCAAGAGAAGAAGAGCACGGTCAAAACGAACAAAAGCCTTAGTGAAATCGAAATAGACTGTGTATAGTGCAAAACCATTGTCCCTAGATTAGAGAACATGGTCAAAGAAAGAGAGTTGACAGGTGTCACTAGACCGAGCTTTGAGGAATCTACGCTGTGCAGCATTCAGTAGGTAATTCTCTGTTAAGTGACACTGTAGAGGACGTACTGCCCTTGCTGTTTTAATGTGTCCTTGCTATGATCTTCCTGTACATTTTGACTGATTGGAGTTCCGAACGTGCTTTGTTTTAGTGACCGCCGTCGAAGAGCGTGAGGGGGCCCGTCGAGAGACCGCCCGTAAAGAGGAAGACGACGAGAAGACGGAACGGGATTAATTTTCCTCTGCCGATATATTTCTTTTAATAAACGTTTCCCCCGTCGACCTATTCTATCTGTGCCCGCTTGCCCTTACAGACGATGGACTCAATTCACTCTAATTCCTAGGGTTCCCGCCGAGGGCACACTGGATCGGATAAGAGCACCAAGGAAGCCTGTACGGACTGTCGCCTAAAAGGAGAAGAAGACAAGACCATACCCTTGGGTGGCTCGAGTATTACAACACATCATCTTATCTTTGATCAATGTCTCTAAGATCTTCGAAACTGCCGGGAGGTTGTTTATTGGCTAAAAGCCAGCAAGTGACGTAGATTGGCTAAACTTTGGGATGGACAAAATGCGTGATTCCTTACACAGGGTGAGATATGTTTCACGTTCAAGAGCGAGATTAAATATCTTTCATAAGAATGATTGGAAAATTACATTTGCGTCGGCTTTTAAAATACTGACTGGGACATCATTGTGTCCAGGGCTGTGAGATTGACGAAAACGCCGAATAGCCACGGTCACGTTCCACATAGTGAAAGTTATAGTTTCGAGAACGGTCCCGGTCGATGTCTGGATGGTCGGAAGCAGACTGTCGAGTTTGAATAAAAGTACTGGACAGGAAAGCACTGAAACTATTAGCGGTTAACTGGGCATCAACTATAGGATTCCCGAGAGCGTCTCGGAGGGTGAGATGCTGCGTCTTTCTGTGAGTTTGTACTTTTCGAAGGAAAGGTTTCGAGACCTTTAACGAACGGCTTTCGGTGAATTGGGCCTCTACACCTAGCTCTATTTCTTCGGACAATCTCTTAGCACGCTCAAGAATATCACAAATCAAGGGCAGAAGGGAAACGTCGTTCTGAAGATGAAATCGACGAGAAAGTCTGCGCCACTTGCGGCGAAAGGTTAAGGGGAGGAAAACCTTATCCCCGACATTAATTATTTTCTTACGGGGACAAAACGAGAAATAAGCGGATGGGAGATTTCGGAAACTTTATCAGTACAAACATTTTTATTCGAACTTAGGAAGAAACCAGTTCAATCCTAAGCATTAAGGTGTGTCAGTGATTCGGTCGAACGAGCTGATCGGAAACCGGAGAAGAAGCTATACTTTGGTGTCAAAATCTTCTCAGCCCTGAGTTCAAACTTTAAAAAAACTATGTCATAGCCTCAACCCACAAGTGGGCCTAAGGATTACACTGACAAAGGCATGCAACCTCTACAGAAAATTAAGGAAGTAAACTTGATCCTCGGGTGGGAAAATCCCCAACCTGACTCCAAATTCATACATCCAAGGTCTCAAGAGCATCTTCGAACCTTTTGCCGCCGGAAGGTGGAGACCAGCGGACTTCAGGAAGATTGAAGTCGACCTCAATTAATTAACACTTAAAGCATAAGTCGGCCGCAGCATGAAATATCAGTGAGAGTAAACGATCAAAATTCTCATTGGCGTTGGGGGGGGGGCATAAACATCCAACGAGTAAAGAGGACTTCTTTTTTTAGTGCACCTTGGAGCTAGCAGCTGCCTTCTACCGCGGAAAAATGAGGGAGGTCCAGTGGCAGAAATGTCAGTGTTTGCCTAACGTAGATGTGACTGCTCCTCAACTGTAACTGGCCTCAATATCCTATTCAAAGTCATACACAATCAATATATTCTCAAAATGAATATGCTACCAAACCGCAATGCTCCCCGTAACGAAGATATTATAGGGACCCGCAAATTAAATGTCCGTACTGCGCACTATCGGGCAAACATTTAGGAAGTTTGACGAAGATGTTTTGTGTAAAATCTCTTGAAAATTCACAAGACCGCATTTGGAATACGATATACAAGCCTGAAGACCACGGATTGTTTAAGGCAGAAATAGTCTTGAGAGAGTCCTAAGGAGAAACGCGAAATGCTTAAGGATCAGAGCACTTTTCCCAAAACAACCCACCTAATTGCATGAAGATCTGCTTAAATCCCTGCGCATTTTAAAGGAGTTGTATTGCAGTCTGATCTTGGAGAAGGTGCAGTAAGGACAGTACGTTTTTTGCCGCAATTAAAATGAGTAGGCGGCTCTAGGGAAATCGAAATAGGCACATCAGGTTTCTATTGGACCGGTGGATTTTTCAGTGCGCTGGCACTCAGAAAATGAGTTATTCTGCAAGTGAAGTGTGTCGGTGTGCCTTGATGAATTAAGGTTTAATCGCAGCCGGCTGTGGTGAAAGCAATCTTCATCGGCAATGTTATGAATTGTGCGCTTAATCTTCCGTTCATTTGCGAACATTGCGGTTGCGCAGTTTAGCCGGCTGACACAATCCCCCACATATATCAGAAGAAACTGACCCGAATACTAAGTGCTGTGTAATATCACTCTGCCGTAGCAGGATCTCCTTTATCACTGACTACGCAAACAACCTGGAAATAATCGTTAAGCTAGTGGACTCTTCATTGGAGGACGTTCTCTCTGGTCCTTATTATGTTAGGTTGGGAGCAGTCGTTGATGCGCAAAACTACCGAAGGCCTTTGAAGGCTATAGAGGGCAAGGTAGAAACCTGCCAATCCTCAAGTACCTAAATTCACCTCTAGATATATCTTAGAAAACTGGTCGTGTTTGATCTTCCCTTCAGGTTCTCTGATGACAAGAAAGTAGCAGTTGACAATTTATTGGGACTTGCATTAATATGTCCTTTTTATCACTATCCAGGACTAAGCAGAAGATGAACGTCTAACCCATAGAACTGTTTTTTTTGCTGCGTACGTCACTACTTTGTATCGGATGAAAGAATGTGTCTCCACTTCCCATCGAAAAGTGAAATTCGGGCATCGAATGAATTTCTAAAGAGAATAGTCAAGATATGGAAGTTTCATGGGCAAGTTTTTCGTGAAGCCCGGGTGGGATCTAATATGGACCGCAATGCATCAAGTATTTAAACGATCTTATTTCTTAACTGAAATATGTATTCAACGCAGGGACAGCAAGTCATCTGAAGTTGAGAAAAAGTGCTTTCCCTGCCAGCATCAGTCCCACCTGTCAAGGGGGCTATGACAGGGCTATGATGAGGTTGCAAAAGAGGTACCAAGGTGCTGTGGCGGGGCAAGTCCCTGATGATGTCCCTTCTCGCTCCCTCTCCGAAAGCAAGTATGCAGGAGACGCCTTTTTCGCCGTTTTTGTTTCGCCGTGTTTGGGAATATGTTGGATGTGTTGTCCCTTCCACACACTGTGATAGATTTCACATTCGAGAGCGAGATAAAATATCTTACACAGGAGTGACGGGGAAATCACATCTACGTCCGCCTTTAAAGTGCTGACTGGGACACCACCAGGTCCAGGGTCATGCGATTTATGGAAACGTCGAGTGGCTATGGTCACTTCCCGGAAAATAACATTCATGGTTCCGAAAACGGTACTGGTCTAAACAAAAGAAGTGCCAGGAGGTGCGGACCCAATTATATACTTATTTCGTGAACTTGACCAAAGCCTCCGACACGGTAAAAATGGATGGACTGTGGAAAGGTATGCAGAAATTCGACTGCCCTGAGTGATTCACGGACATGGTGCGTCAGTTCGACGACGGGGTGGTGGCGCGGGTCACTGACAATGAGAAAGTCTGCAAAACATTTTTAGTAACCAACGGAGTGAATCAAGACTGCGTACGCGCCCCCAACATCTTCAGTCCCATGTTCTATGCCATGTTAATGGACTGTCACTGTGATGAGCGACTTGGGATACGCATCACCTACAGGATTGATGGATGTCTTCTCAGTAATTGGCACATGCAGGCCCCAACGTGTGTAGCGAAGACTATAGTCCACACCCTGTTAGGTGTTGATGAATGCGCACTCAACACCCCGACGGAAGAAGACATGCAACATATAATGAACCTTTTCGCTAAATTCAGCCTACCCGTCAACATCGAAAAAACGGTGTTCATGCAACAACGCCCATCCAACTCAGAGCACAACACTCCTCCGATCAACGCTAAAGGCAGCCGCCTTAAAACTATGGGTAACTTCGCTTATCTAGGAAACAAAATTTCACGCAAGACGGGAGTCGATTACGAGGTCCCCATCGATTCTTCAAAACCGACCAGGCATTCGGTCAGCTGCAAGCCTCCGTACTGGATCGTCACGACCTTCCGCTGAACAACAAACAGATGTAAAAGACCGTCGTCTTAACAACACTTCTCTACGAAGCGAAGACCTGGACCTTACACTCCAGACATGCCTGGAAGCTCGATTACTTCCATCTCGGATGCCTCCCTAGATTATTGGAGATGAGATGGCAAGACAGGATTCTGGATATGGAAGTCGTGGAACGAACCAGAGCCGACAACATTCACGCCATTCTGAGACAATAACAGCTGCGATGGAGCGGCCACACCGCGAGAATGGGTGACAAGCGCCTACCGAAACGACTCTTCTATGGAGGTGTCATTGCAGGTGCTCGCCGAACGGAAAGGCATTAACGACGGTACGAGGACGTTTTGAAGAAATCTTCGAAGTGACTGCAGATCAGTTTGGAGATCTGGGAGGACCACGCCCAGGACAGGCCGGCTTGGAGAAGAGCCTTGAAGACGAGCGCAGCAATCCACAAAGCAAACCGAATCGTCGCTACCAAAACCAAAAGGACGGCTGGCAAGTCACAAGCGCCTCGGATCGGCAACGTCAACCGTTTTTTACGTGTCCACGATGTCAACGCACATCCCACGCGCGAAAAGGACTCGCGCGACCCATTCGGACGCAATGTATTGACAACCCGGCAACATTAGCTTCTCCTTTCACGATCACCTCTACTGTCATTCCTGCTTCAAATTTCTCGACGGCGACCACTCCTATCGCCGGTGACCAAACTACCGACGTCACACCGTCCCCGATCACCGGCGCCATTCTCCCTGTCCCAAATCCTGCGTCGATCACAAAGACCGTCTACACCAGTCACCGCTTCACTCAATCTCATCACCAATGAGACGACATCCGACGTCCCGTCAGCTACTGCCATCGTCACCTACCACCAGCAAGGAGACTACATGCTAACCTGTACTTGGTGAGGTCACACATTCACCTCACGCACTGACCTGATCGGTCACTTGCGGGTCTATCACAACGTTACCTGCACATCAGTGCCCGGACCCCCCGACATGCACTCTTCGTGCCCGCCTCTACTGTCCGCACTGCACACGCTCATTCACTCACCGCATGGGTCTATTCGGTCGCATGCGTATCCATGACAGCGGAGCTCATCGCACTATCGACGCTCCAAACGCACCCTGCATACACGACAAGCCAATCATATCGAGCGTTAACAACTCACCATCCGCCAGCACGACCATTACTAATAACCTCATTACCTAAACCCATTCTTCAGCCCCGAACCTGTCTCACTCTCACTGCCACCGCATCGGCCTGGTCGATCACTTGCGTATTCGTCATACAGAGACTGGCGAACCAGGGTCTCGAGCACCAACATACACTGGAAGCCATCGGCTTAATCGTCCACACTGCCCGCGAACTTTCACCCACCGCATTAGGCCTATTAGATCACATGGGCAACCTAAAAACCTATGGTTGAGCACTGCCGACTACAGCATACCATCACATCTCTCCTCACCAGCACCTACATTAAACATGGCCAAATGCAACGTCATACAACTCAAGCACGTCAATAAAACCTCCCGCGTAAGCGGTGAGTGTGTTTCTCGGCCCCTTCTCCGTGTGACTCTTCTGCTACACGTGGGATTCAAACCTGACACTACCATGTTTCGCCGACCGTTGTGACTTGGAATGTTGCCAAATGACGATGGAACTCAGAACTTGCGGTCAGCCTAGTGTGTGTGTTTGTGCGCGGGAACCAAATGGTGGACGGAAATTCATGATGCAATGGCTCCTTCTCAAAGTGAACTCTGAAAATGTCATGCATGTGAGATGCATGCGGTCCACGTCTTTTGTGCGAAATCCTGATGCTTGTATTTGGAGGACAAATTTTGTGTGTGGCGCGCGCAGACGAGTTCATTAGATATGCCAGTCACTGTACCCATTCTCCGCACCTGACATCTGATCGGTTAGGACAGTGAGGTGGACGGCTCAGCGTATTTTCCTCACTTTAAACAATCTGACGCGCTTGAAGCTATCACGGTGCGCCAAAAACCGTAGCTTGGAAGGGTACCTACTGACGGGACAACTCAGACCTCGCAATCAGCCCAGAATGCGTTTGTACGGAGTGGTCGACAGGCCGACTGCGAGTCAGGCTGAGATAACTCCTTTTAATGTGGCCTATATGGCACTTAAACAGGCCCGATGAGAATTTGTCGAAAATCCACTTATGCTCACCAAGAGCTCTTCTGAATTGGTCTGTAGGGTAAATATTGCGTAAGTCAACTACTGGATGTCACCGTCCCTGTTCTCGCCTTGTTTCGGAGCACACGAGTAACACCGTCGAAACCGATAGTCAAACTGTCGTGCGTGCGTGTATATCCTACAGTTTCAGGATCTCTCTCAGTTGGCTGAAACGGACCGTTTGCGTGGTCACTCTTCTAAACTTCAGAGGAGGTTGACTCATACCAACGTCCGACGGAACGTCATCTAGAAGATTGTCACGGGAACCTCAACAGACTTTTGTGTGTTGGTCGCGGACACAGTTGAGACATTTAAATAAAAACCTTATACTCATTTATTGTGAAAGTTCTGTACATAGACGTATGTAGACAAGATCGTATTATTGGTGACGTTTTGCTCCTAACCCACGTATCCGATGCCTTTATCTTCCCCCTAATTGTGGTCGTAAAACTGTTTTCTTTCGCTTTCTTTGGGTATGAATATGGAGCCCAAGAGCGAAAATCTTATTTTTGAAATAAGCAAATTTACTTGAAAATCTGCCGCACCTTCGAAGTAAAAATTAATGCTAAATTTGTAATTGTCTTCGGTGCCAGTATTTGCCGCAGGCATGAGATGAAGGTTATTTCTCCCGACATAACTTCACCTATCTAACCAACCAAGACAAAAAGTAAACACCAGCGATAAAGAGAGAGAGATGGATTTTGAGATATTTTCCGAAAAGGTTCATGTCTGCCTGAATATTTAGAAGTCCGTATGCAGAAGAACAAAGGCATTCTCGAACAAACCAAAACAAATGCTTTAAGACAGAGCACTGTTATCTTCCTCTTTCATTTTGCGTGCGAGTACTATCCGGACTGGTCCACTACGGCAACGTTATCTGACGATGTGAATCTAAAGACCATACTTGTACACGTCATCCACGATGAGTGTTCCGCTTAAACTTATGCATTCATTAAGTGAACCCATTTGGCGGTGACGAGACATGGCTCGATGAGCAAACGACATGGGTTCAAACCCCAGAAGTGCAATTTGGAGGTGGGTATCACTGTCTGGAGAGTGACTATCTGCCTGTCTTAAGTTGACTTTTGAAATTGCAGTTTTTCTCCACCTGGAAAGTCTTCCGAATTTAAGTAGTTTTTTGTTCTATTTTTCTTACTAATTTGCTCCAAATTCTAATGCCTCACAAGTGCACACATGAACATCACAATTTAGCTCAGTCGTACAATAGGAAGGCTTTCGTTTCTCGTAAACATCAAATTTATGTTCTAAGACTTTACGTACAAAAGTTGGGCATTGGCAATATAAAACATACTAACAGCATAAATATGCCTCTGCAGATATATCAGAGAAACGTTCCTCATAGATGCAGTTCCACGAAGCAAAATTCCACAAAGTGTGCTTTTCGTAAGATTACAAGTAAACCTTAATAATATGCGAATATGCGTTAACTTGAAGAAGGAGACACGATCGCTGAGACAAGAGCTTTATTAGCCTGGTGTTTCGGATTCCTGCTCAAATCCATGATCAGAGACAAAAGCAGATACGGGTGGTTCATGCACAAGGGGCTGCAGTATTTATAGGATGCAGCCGTCATGCTACCGCGTACCTATGAACATTCACGGCTCCCCCCTTCATCCGGGATCGTCACACTTGGTGTGATCATTGCTTGATGGCCGACATTCGAGTCGATAAATGCTGCAATTTCATCATGTGCGTTGGATGTTGGCGTGATGATTGCTCGACCATCTGACGCACCGACCCCGGTGTTGGGAAATGTGTTCACCTCGGCGCTCCTCGCATGGCTTGTTACTCCGTCTAGGCGAAGTTTTAGCACGGAGTATGGAGTCGGAAGATCGCTGCAGATGTTGATGGACTGGGGGCCAGTAAACCATGATTCCAGTAGCTCCCGGCTCACGCGGTTGACACCTCTTGCGAGAATTTCGGCCTCATCGAATTTGAATGTGTGGCCGGATCTCGTCGCATGAGCCGCAACTTGAGAGCTGACGTCATTTCTCCGCACCGCTGCAGCGTGTTCGGCTTTGTCCGCAACTGCACCAGATCCGACAAACGTTTATCGGATCCGACGAGATCCGGCCACATTCAAATTCGACGAAGCCAAAATTCTCGAAAGGGGTGACAACCACGTGAGCCGCGAGCTGCTTGAATCATGGCTTACTGGCCACCAGTCCATTAACAAGTGCAAGGACCTTCCCCTTCCATACTCACTGCTGAGACTTCGCCTAGACGGAGTAATTAGCCACGCGCTGAGCGCACAGGTGGAAACTTATCCCAACACCAGTGTCAGGGGATCAGATGGTCGAGCAATCATCACACCAACATCCAACACACGGGATACAATTGCGGCAATTAACGACGCTAATGTCGGCCATCAAACAGTCAGCACACCAAGTGCAACGATCCCTGATGAATGAGGGGGGAGCCGTGAACATTCATAGGTATACGGTAGCATGACGGCTGCATCCTATAAATACTGCAGCCCCTTGTGCATGAACCACCCGTATCTGCTTTTGTCTCTGCTGATGGATTTGAGCAGGAATCCGAAAAACCACGCTAATAAAGCTCTTGTTCCAGCGATCATGCCGCCTTCTTGATGACTGCTTTCTGGGACTCGTCTCCTCAATTCTACTGGCATTGCGTTAACTGCAGTTCGGAATATTTGGTTTCGCATTGTCTGCTTATTCGCATGAAGTAATACGATTCAATGGTTGTGGGACTCCGAGACCTCATACCTTGCGTTATGCTCTCTACTTGAATAAACGGTCTGCCTGGATGCAATTCAGTCTGCATATTTCTGGTATAGATGACGCCGGATGAAAACAAACCTTACATGCTATGGGTGACTAAAATTCTGTCTAGGGAAGCCCAGGATGAAAATTTGTCGGAATCGTTATGTCCGTCTTTTTCAACACGGCGGCAGCAGACTGCTGAGTACTTATCATCAATCTACTGTGTTCGTGTTTGTGTTTTTCTGATTCACGAATGAGCGCTCTTGAGTTTTCAGATAATGTTAGGGCCTGGAAAAGTTCCGGAGGAAGAGAATACTGAGGTAGACTAGTTAGCTGACATTCTTCTGTGGACGGATTTTCTCCTCGAGATGATCAGCATTTTACGCACGTGCGTCAGAATGGCAATCCCTGCTTGATACGATTCATATTTAAAAGGTCACCAAACTTAAGTGGAGATTATCCCATGCAGGCAAGCGTAAGCAGAGTTACGAAAAGTTGCATCTGGGGAGTTATTTACTTGATTGCTCTGATGAACCCGTGAGTGATTAGTCTTTTTCTCCCCATATTCTCAATACGATATCCAAAGAAATCAATTTGGTTCAGAACTTCCGGAGCCAGAGTTCAACATGATCGTCAAATGTGGAATAGGTTTATGATTGCCCTTTCCAGAAGAGCATAAATTTCTTTTTTAACTATGACAAGAACTCGGCGTAAAACAATTCGAATTCTTCACAAAATTGAAAAAAACAGCAGTGGAATTCAGCATATCCGGTCAGTGGCCACTTTGCGGTTAAAGACGAGGTTTTTTTCAGCGCGTTGTTTGTGAAGTGGACACAAACCACATTCCTCACCTGCAGATAAAAGAAGACGTTCAGTTTCATTGCTCTTTCGATATGCTTGTGGATTTCAGTCTATCCTAAAACGTATTTGAGTATTTTGGAATAGCTTACCACAACTTTGTTGCCTGGACAACTATTGTTATGCTGTAATGGACCAGTGCAACTCCTCAAAGACACTGCAAGCGCTTTTACACCTGCATAATCCAAGAACACGCCCGCAGGCAGGACTGCTATTTGACCACAAATTTCCCACCTTAGCAACAATGAACGTAGATAAACGGCGTTCTGCACGAAACCTAACGCATTTGGTCTGTATAAAGTTCAGATCTTTGAATGCAGTTTTGCATAATGCATAAAAACACGCGAAATAAGTGAAGTATCGGGCACCTCAGACGCGGGCCCCTTCCTCAAGTGTGCCTTTTCTTTGGATGGCTTCACCGCGTTAACCACTTATATGTGCTAAAGTCCACTGTAAAAAGACGCATGGCTAGGGCTCCTTTATTCCTTACTGTATTTTCCTCTCTTGAGTAAGATGACAAAGAGGCATCTACCACTCATTGTGGAGTGTTTTTCATGGCATGTATACATTACCTGTCACATGTGCAACAGAGCCCGGTGACATGATTACTTTAACCACATTTGGTTGATTAAACGACGAATTTGCATACCGCCACAGCTGGCTTCCTAATGCGGTAGCTAACACTTTTATGAGCGGTTTCTTAGTTCCGAGAAATAATTGAATGTGCTCAGAAAAGTGCTCTAATTCCCATTTTTTAAGTGTACTCATACGGGCAAGGATTGCACCCCGATCACAGTATTGCACACAGTTACACAATGAAACTATTCCCCTGCCCCAACGGTGAGGACAGTGGGAAGATAATTCCGTTAGTTAGTAAGTACAGTGTCCTGGGCGGTTGACTTAAACAAATTTAAAGAAATATTTCAATCCTATAAGTCGATTAGTTCAGTGAGAGCATTGATGCCCTGAATCGCCTAAGAGGGCATGAAAGTAAACTTCGTTTCCTTACCGACAAAACCTAATAGTGTTCATTGTTCCGCGACTTGATTTTTCAGTAAAATATGGTGTACAAAAGTATTTAAATGATTTGTAGACCAGTATAAACCACAATAATGAAGTAAGTGTCCATGTTTCCCGTTGGAACCCCTAAAATTTAACCTGCGACAACTTGCGAGGTGGCCTATGTTGCATTTCTCAGTTCCAGAATTTAAAAATTGTGTAGAAATTTCCTTGAAGTTTTTCTAACTGCCAACGGAACGCGTAAACCGCGCTCTTACCCTGTTTTATTTGATGGGCTGCTGTGAAAGCTGTGGCCTGATCCGAGGTTGTAAGCGCGTTTACTCGATTAAGCCGTTATTGTACTTCTTCCTATTATAGCCTATTTTGAATAGATGATTTTAACTAAAAATCGTAATAGTGCGTTCGACGATTAAAATGGGACATAAATTGGTTTTTGCGATCAAGTGAGAGCTCCTGCGCGAAAGTCTACACTAAACTAAAAATCGAATAGAAAAGAGGACGAAAGTCCTCTTTAGTCAGACGGGCTCGGGGAGCTAGGTTGACACTTTACGCTGTTTTGTGTTCCATGTCGATTATAAAAGCGTACATGGAAATTGTAGAACAGAAGATCGCCCGACTGAGACTTATGTATTACTCTATTCATATCAGATGTTAGAATAGGCCAGTGAACCTCTCTGACAGTTTTTTGGCACATGTTCTCCCATGGCTTCTGCCGGCCCCCCGTTTAGGTGATGCGAACTCGGTACAGTCTTGTTCGATTGTACTTTGTAACTCATTGAGGCCTTTGGAGTAAAGCAACTGTGCGTAAAATCCCATCAACTGCTCAGCTGTCACCCTCGGCCTCGGTAGTGCCACTCGATCCTTGGAAGTGAAGTTCACTGTGTGTTTTCACTCTGCACACCTAAATGCGCAATAATGTAAGAGTCGGGAGTGCTTGTTGTAGTGCAACAGTTCCTAACATACCGGTCTCTAATTTCGTAAGAACGCAGTTTGTGTGAAGCGTGCAGAGGAAAAGAGAGGGAGTCAAAAGGGAGACTCGATTCGTGAAAAAGGCCTGTTTCTATCCCTCATGTGTCGTCATACTAGTGTGATTTCTCCAGAACGGCGAGGCAGAAAATATGCTTAAGTTTCACCAACATTTATCCATGTAGAACGTGGAACAGTGGAGAAATTAAGTTAAAAAAGTTTGGATTGAATAGGCGTGCTAAAGGACTAACAAACAAACTGTCATGGAGTCTAGAATTTGATCTTATTTTCATGCGATGGCAATCTACCCGAGAGCGTTGTCAAATGATTTGGCACTCAGACATTCATGACGCGTCTGGTGCAAGTCATTTGAATTGTTTGATGTGCATTCGGCATTAACGTTGTCAGTAAACTGGGCCTTATTCTGTTTTAAGGGAAATCTTTTCAGCATGCCTGTGCTTTACGAAGTAGGTCCTAAAATGGGAAATATAAAGTTTATCAATCTCCGATTAAGACCCCTTATTTATGAAAAATCCTTAGAACCGAAATCGACGCGTATCGGCTCACTGTATATTGTATAGTATGCCCCTAGTACTCGGTGTAAACTAAGGATCTTCAGAATACGGTGTCCAAAATACTTAGGAGAGCTTTAAAAAATCAGATCAGCAGTGGATCATTTATAACGTCACCCCGAAGAAGTCTGTTTGGGTGTTTCTAAGACGACTGTTAGTCAACCCCTGCATTCATTAGAGGCATATTCATAACTTCAGCCATCGGTTTCCGCCAAGCACGAAATGCTGTGCCTGTGCAAACACTGCGTATGCTGCGCAATTGGCGTCAAACAAATGACCTCCATGAAACATGCACTTCCTCTTTAGATTTTGGCCCCAGTGTAAATGCTTCAGGTGAGGTGTAGTTGAAACGGAAGCACTTCTCATCGCCGCTTCAGTAAGGGCATAGAGTTGCATCGAATTTCCACATAAAGAGTTCTGGAAGAGAGGCAAGCAAAGCAGGACCAATGGAAAGGATGATGCAAATTAGACTTTGGAACACCGCTCGACGGTGCCGTGATGACATCCACTTTGTGCTCGTGCAAAGGGCGTGGTCCTGTCATGATGTCTCATAACTCCATGAACTTAACTAGTTTGCCGTGGCGGAAAGCATTCCTGACCTGCTTTCAAACGCAGTACATAGAAACCACCTTGTTGACCGGACAGTAAGCTTATTTGTATTTTCGTGCTATTCCTCTGCGTCTCCAGCACTCGGCTCATCTCACCTTTTCACGCAAAAGGGCTGTGTATGTCCATGTGTAGAGGAGGGCTTTGTGGAACACCGCCGATGATAACTCCTTGATGTTCGACCTTTAATTTCAATTGTGAAAAGACGCCGAGGGACCGGCTATCTAGGAAGAGTTCACAAACCATTGCGGTACTGCGATATACCTAATACTGGCAACCATCAGATAAGATTTCCCATGCCGGAGTGGTGGATGGAGACGCCCACACAAAAAGCGAGGTGATACAGGAAACCTAATTCACATCCGCCGATGTCATATCGCGAATGTTCACATAAGATCACACTGAGAATGAGGAATCGCAATCTGGCTGTCACTCCCGAGGACCGGGTTATCCGGCCAGCTGACAACGTCTGCAGCCACGAATGATTAGGAGACATGACAGTTCAAGTGAGGGCCAGCCTCACTCCCTCCCTCCTTCTCCTCCTCCTCCTCCTCCTCCTCCTCCTCTTCCTTCTCCTATATCGTATAGTCTGTCAAATTGGTCCGGCCGACTAAATATTTTATCGGACGCAGAGCACAGTGTTACAGGCATGCGTGCTTTTTCGCGTGTCAAATGCACGTTTAGCACCCGACTAAATCGTAATCACCAATCCCAGCCTGTTTGAGCGCCCTGGTTTCCTAACCATAACCCGCGCAAATGGTGTGAATGGGGAAGATGTACGCTGCGCAGGACCGTCTCGATTTAATTCGGTTAATGCGTCGTAAGTGAGCGGTGCCAGGCTACCTGTAAAGGTTTTTGGTGTATCGTGATCCTTATCCAAATATCAGATTGGAACGAAAGCTCGTTCAGTTTTGTCGTTTAAATTGAATATACAATTTTGATACTCAGAGACTCTTAAATATACCCGTTTTCGATTAGATAAGCCATTTACCGCTCATAGAATTTCTTCGTTTCATGAGGAATAGGACATTAAATAATTCTTTATCTGTTTCCTTTGATGTCAATCGGATTCCGACAAAATGATTTTGTAAACAGATAAGCGAATAATGGCCCGAAGAACTATCGTCCGTAAAGCAAGAAAATAATTTTCTAAACATTCCTTTAGCCAAACATAAAGATCACAGGCATCTTGAAGAAATTTCGTTGTAAGGAGCAATTTCAAATAAAATTTCGCAAATTCTGGAAGAAAATAATATAAATAAGGACGCGTTGTAATAATACTTTAATAAGTCTTACTCGGTAAATTAATTTTAAAACCGGAACGGACGTCGGTTACAAGTAGTTGCATGTTCGAAATGTCGATACAATGTAAGCGACTGTTTCTGGGAAGTTCCGTAATGATACGCAGTGGACACAATTACAGTGTTAATCCAGGTGTAACTGTCATCACTCCAATACACACATACACGACCCGACGACAGGTAAGCCGAACAGTGCATTATCGCCACTATCATTAGAAGTTGCGCGAGGAAGCTCAAGTTAACATATTACAGACGATATCTATTTTATAATTGCAGAGGTAAACGATCACAGCACAGCAAATGGACAGTTTGAAAGTGTTTCGTTGCAGAACGAAAGGAAAGAGGGAGGAACATCTGTGGTAACAGGACACCACGAATTGTTGATTTCGAACAGCTATCTTGAGTCTAAATGGGTGCATATATTCTCCTGACCCTACCTGCGGTATTTCGAATCAGTTATAAGAAAGCCCGCGGGGCCGGTCCATTTTCTATGAACTTCTGTGTTTCTGCAGCGGCCGCAGCTTACCACTACATGCCCCTGCTATCCTTTTAACAAATACTAACGGTAGTCGTCCAAAGGATGCTCAAGTAGTGTCTCATGATTTTTGGATTTTCCCGTTCAGAAAAATCACTTTATAGGCTGGCTTAATATGCATCACAACAGTCGATTACCATAGACGTGTTAGTAAATTCGAAATGCCATGAAAGACTTTAACAAATAAATTCCGATTTAGTTAGCTACGACTGCATTCGGTACATACATCGAATTGACCTCGAGAGGTACAAACTGTCCAATGTATTTGCGGCAATCCTATACCACGTAACATGAGGAGAAATAAGTGGACCATTTATTGCAACTGACGTGGGCGAGTCAGATGCACTTTTTTAGGTAGACACTCGTTCCTGCATCCGATCTTTCAGTGAACCCTGAATAGTTCGGTGTGCTATTTTCTGCAGAAAACTTTGCGACTTCCGAATTAACTTTTTCATTTGAGAAAAATTCTAGGCACAAAAAAGCGTCAAGGAGACTCATGTTTAGGAACATTACTTGGAAGATGCGCTACATTAAGTTTCGAATAGTAAAGACAATGGGAACATCTACTAAAATGTATAATAGCGGTTTGCAACAGGATAGGAATTTCGTGCAGGATGTTGCAAAAGACGGCAATCAAACCGCAAAGGCGAATAGTATACATTTCTTACAGTATTCATCTCCAATTAGATCTATTAAAGCTGGCAGTTTGATTGGCTTCCAATTTACCTTGGACTTCTGTGAGAACTTCGTCAAGACTGAAGGTAACAGACTCACGGGTAAATAATGTGGTCGGGCACAGGGTCATCTACTCTTCAGATGACACCGTTTGCGTACGGGAGCAAAGTTCATTTCATAACCACGTTTCAAATCGTAATAAATTGTTACACGAAAACAGTCCCTGGGTGAACTCTCGAGAGTACAGAGACGGTAGTCAGCGTTAATTTCGACATATTAGCCCCCAACAACTCTGCGTTGCAGTTAACTCTTCAAAGATGTGACCAACAGGGATACAACTGTGGACAATTTAGTGAAGAAGTCCTGCCTATAAAACGATTTATCGTGTACCAGACACCGAATCTCAGTTAAACGGAGATTTTCCAGTAGCAAAGTTTATTTCACATTCAATTTGAGATAAGCTATAATACCCTGTTTCGCTAAAGGGGCTTCAAAAAGTTTTGGGTTATTTTAGCAGCAACGCAAATTTCATCTGGATATTTTTCTGGGTTAGAATCCGAAATTGTATTTTCGTACTCGCTTTTTGCCAAGAAAGCGATCAATATATTTCCGTACCGCCTTGGGTCTACAAGCCACTTAGAAGAAAAAATGCCTGAGTCGGATAAATTGTTCGACATTGCTTCTTGGAAGTTTTAAAATTTCCCAACGAGTGAGCAGATGAGAAGCAGTAAGTTTAGAGTCATCCTAACGGGCCAGATTTTGTCGGGTGGCAGGGGGCCAACTCGCGGAAAATGTTGCTTCAGGACTTAGTGGACGTGCAAATTTGTAATTGTGTGAAAAACAGCAATGCTATATTAAAAAAGATGAATGTCGATGCTGACTTTATTGAAGATTGGAATGTGAGTAGTTGTTTAAATGAAAAACATATTTAATCTCTTGAAAAGTAGCGTTAGTACCCCGACGTCTGATTTGCAAAATATCGCAAGCGATAACTTCGTAGGGTGAAAAATCAATGCAGTGAACAGGAGTTCTCGTGAAGTAAGGCGTATTTCGTCAGAAAAAGTCTTTTCGCTAGGTTAAACGCTTATTCAGTTCCATGAAAGTTTTAGATTTCAATATATTTCTCCGAAAGTAGAATAGCTAAGATGCAAAGAAAACCAACAGTTAGACCAAAACACTGCACGATAAAAATTTTCAAAGTATGTTTGCCGGACTTCGCTGCCTCTGTGATGGTTTCACGCATTTCGGGCAGCTGAAATAAAATATACATGAGAGAATGGTAAGCAGTAGAAAGATTGGAGTTTTTACAGGTTTTATAGTTTAAGCAAATAAGAAGGCAATTTCCAGTGTACACGAACTTTTGGAATTTTATGCGTTTGTTGATGGATGGCTTAAGAGATCCCCTTGCTCTTGCTTACTCTAAATTTCAATTACATTTGAAAGAGGGGAGGTCATGAATCACGCTTGACGCCGGTGTTTCTTATGTCTTTTAGTCGATATTACCCTACGGCGACATATCACAGCTGTCAAACCATTCGCTGGTTGAATGCTGGATGGCGCTGCCCATCTTCCGCATTCTAAACTAATCTCTGCGAAGTCTCCTCCCTCATGCGCCGTTGCTTTCGACTTATATCTTGTCGTACATCGACATTAACATTCTGTATTGCCATTCCTGGTGTGCTATCTTGCGTGTGAAGAGACAGAAATACAGAAGCTAAGACTCGAACTGTCTCCATAATATTCGTTCCTCTTGTGCATACATTTTGACTTGAGTAATTTATTCACTTATTTTGTGTCCACATAGCCCATTTTTGCTGAAAATTTCGAATTTATAATTCAAAAATAAAGCAAATCTCTCTCTTCATTGCATCGAGGGAATTAAGGAACAAGAAATTCAAACAGTATTCCTATGAGAATTTAACTTATTGCAAGACTACACAGACCGTCAGAGGGAACATTTTGATACCAATATCGAGATAGATTATGATACATTTGTCGCCAATAAAAATGCACAAAAAGGAGAGAACTGCAAACGTCAGTTAATGATGCCAACTAAATTATATTACATGGTAATACGCAATCCGTTAAAATAAACTGAAACATATCCTATTTTTGCCGCACCTTACATACACTTTTGTATGGAATTTGAATTAACCTGCCTGGCTTTGTCACAGAAAAGATACGGCTACTTCAAATTGCGTCGCCCTCTCTCCTCCTCACCGGCCAAGTGTTTTCTGCAGTTTAAACAGATGCAGCATGCACACTGGTCAAAAGCACAAATTCCTAACGCTGTGTGAAGGCCGCATAGGGAAGCCTATGGCTATTCATTCATTTTCTTCGTAATACTCATGTTGGATTTTTACAATGAGTTCCTGTCTATGAAGTTTTCATGCCAACGACCATGTAACTACCAGGGAAATTTAAGAAATGCATGATGCCAACATCTCGCAGGGCACATCTTTCTATTGCTAGCAACAGTATGGTGGACTTATCAAATACAGTTTTGCATTTTGCCGAAAGGCACACTCTCATTGACCCTGTAACTAGTGTTATTGATCCAATGAAGGTTTCCTAAAATTAACAGGAAGGAAAAAATTTCGATGCATATGCAACCTCCTTACCATATCGGAGAGACTTATGTAAAGAAAGAAACCCGTCGTTAAGGCAAAAACAACTGTTGCACCCGACGGGACTTCACCAACGGCCAGCCCAATAATGAGCCCTACGTAGGCTGAACATGCGGACAAAAAGTTGCAAATTAAGGCCGCTTTGATGGAGAATCCAGAGGAAAGGAGGATAGCGAAGTCTCCTACACAAAAAAGGATACAGCATTAGGTTGGACTGCAAAAAATGCTTTTTGAAGCCATTTAAATACCTGTGATAAGCAATTAGGCAAAATGTAAAAAATATCGGCAGACGGGTTGACCGCCGGAGCACTTTGCATGCAACAATTCTGGGTGAGAACCTGTCTGTACACCTAGCTTTCATCAAGAATTCGCAGGGCTTAGATTTTGATAGGTAAAAGTACATTTCAAATTGGCCCCAGGACTTACCAAATTCATGAGGTAACTCTTCCAGCATTATGCTGATAGTTAAGCTTATTCCGACAGAGAGACTTCGAGTGAACCCGGCCCCAATCGTTAGCCCGTCCATCATGTTGTGGACGCCATCCCCAAAGAGGATCATCCAGGCAACTGGAGCTATCTGCGAGAGTCTTTCTCCGTTGCACTTCATTAACAACCGATTACCACACCCCCTCTTAGTCTCTGTCTCGAAATTGTCGGTTGAAGCAAGTGAGTTGCTCGCAGTCTTTGAAAACTGTTCGGTTACCTAAATAAAAAAAGGCGAAGCACCTAAATTGGTTATGTTGGCTTAAACACCAGGCATGCCTTTAAAAGTAGCAGTATTTCGCACAGTAGGAAGGTCAAATTATGCGCAAAAGACGCCTTAAATTTCTCAAGTTAACGGTGGCACAGAAATAGGTACTTAGCTTGGGGTCCCAGTTCGGAACTCCCACAAGAAGCCATATGGCGAAGAGCGGTCGATAATCAAAAAAAATTACTGCGGTAGGGTGAAAATGACAAGAAAAAACGGACTTGTTCATTATTCGTCCATTAACCAGGATACATATGGGAATACCACTCGCAACTGATGCTGACAATCCAGGACTCAATGTCCCCATGACTATACCTGAGTCGGATTCAAATCTCAAGTGTAATGGTCTGTGGCTGGGGTAGGAAGTTTGGACAGGTCGAATAAACCAGAAATAACTCTCTTATCCACTAATTTTCGGCATTACTTGCAGATTCGGACAAGACGGACTTGTCCACACTCCATCCGCCAGGCAGGATATTTGGCTGAGTGTCACTCACGTGTCATTGAGTGGTTATATTTTCCTATAGATACCGAAGTTCCGAAAGTTTGATCGTTCTCAGTGTGTATCAGAGCAATCTGCAAGATGATCTATGGAAACCTACTGAATGTGCTGGTATCCACGATAAAAACTCAAACTAGATGGCGAAAGATAATTGTCTGCATAGTACTAAGTACTGTCAAACGTTATTATACTTTTATCTTTCCTGTAAGCTTATTTACGCATACTAATCAAACCCAATTTCCTGTCAGACCACACAGGCGAAAGTCACGCCCGTCAAAAAGGTCAATCTCGCAGACCACTAGCTTATGAGAGGGTGAAGAACCGGTGGGGCTGACGCTGACTTCTCACGCCCCACGGCAAATCAGTAGTGAGCTTGAAAGTATTTTGAAACTGTGAGTTGTGACATACAATGTTACATGCTAACGGTGCAACGCGGTCCTTCCTCTGAGACGAGAACCAGACAGTAGTGTTCACCCCCTAATGCTACTCTTATGAGAATTTTTATTTCCGGAGTATTCGGGACCCATTCTCTAAGGACTGGAGCGCGGCGCGCGTAGACATGCATTTCGATGTTGTCAGAGTCGCTGTGCTGATGTCCATCTCCGTGATCTCACACAGGCGGAATGGCAGCATTCCATTTTATTATTGCAAAGTGATGGTAATTAGTTACAAAGTGCGCGTTTAGTTATTTCTGCAGGCGTAGTTTAAACGTAAAACATTGAAAAAGGAAGGAGCGTTGAGGGGAAGAAGGTGGTAAGATGATCCCTAAAAACCTGGCACTGTAGTTGGTCGTGTCTGCCATCTTCATGCTAGAAATTCGACAAATGGAAGTATAAAGCAAAACCTTCAAGCAGCCAAACATCGAAAACTCCGCCTTTGGCTATTTAATTTGAAAGAGCAGCAAGGAGTTTGTCACAGCGAAATTACATTATGTAAAACCTACAAAAATATTATCAGCGTTTATGGGGCACATTTCTACAGCATATTTATTTTAGGTGCTGCCTTCCCACAAGAAATTACCTCTCCTTGATGTTGATTAAAATGTGAAGATGTATTTATGTCAGTACATCTGAAACACATGCGCTTTTGACGCATTTAACGTATCATACGTTTACAGTGGGTTACCCAGCTCATAAAATTTTGGCGGAAATCCTAAAATGCGTCTTTGATTAGAAAAGATTGCTTAAGTAGGGTGATAATGATAATTGGCATACAGCATAATTCTAGAATATTTAGTCCCGTCAAAATGTCGGCTTTTGTATGAGCTCCCTTCTCATCGTCACCAAAAACCCCATTTGTATAAATGATTGCTCAAGTGCTTTGTAAATCTTCAACTGCTCCTCAATGGCCTCGTATATTCAAACATATATCACAGAAAACATGCACAAATATGTCTATTCTTAAACTTATGTCGTAACAACGCACGCCATCTTCAAATTTCATACTCAAGGAAAGTATAGGTTACGGTTTGAAAATGGCTTTTTAGCTCCAGTATAACTTGGAGCCCGATCTGCTACTGCAGTTGCGATTACAAGACATAAGATATATGCTTTCCATGCTAGGAGAATCCCGTATTCACCTATGCCATTAAAAGGCACTATGTAGTGCCCAAAAATATTGCAAAATTATGTAAATTTTATTTGGAATTGATAAGGACACAGAAACCACTGGGAAAAATTCATACTACTTAGACAGTCTCTTTTACGGCATTTTGTTTTTGCAGACGGCCGGAAAGAGTTAAATTCAAAAACTGACACCTTGGTGTAACTGAAATATTTTTTAAGCGTGCTGTATGGCAAGCAATATTTCCCTCAACGCGAGTGATCCAGGCTAATTGAAAGCACACTTCGAAAGTCCAGTCAACGATACGTGGGATAGGTAATTCAAAACAATTTCTTCCTTGTTTTCTTGATCGCGCAATCACGAATACGCGTGTCGCAGGTACTGAGTAAGACATTTTTCGTTGTCCGAAATTAGAACGAGATACAGAAGCTGAGAAGGCTCTCTACGACTCGCCGGTGAGATGAATCCCTCAGGTGGGAGTCGTCATTTAGTATGGGAGTAAGAGCAAGCATCGCTCTGACGGTCAAACTCTTGCATTTTCTTATTCCTGAAGACTTTTTCCAGATCAAATTCCGTTTCTTATAAAGGTTTGACATGGAAATATATTCTTCGCAAATTTTAAAAAACAGCCTTGAACTCAAAACATTGTCCACGAAAATCGGATTTCGATCAGAAAAGCATTTAAGGGGCAGCACACGAGACCATATCCTTTGGGTCAGAGAAATTGTCATCTTGTTATTAGCCGTTCTTTTTGAACTTTCTGGGCGGATGCCTGTGCGGCATGGGGCCATCGAAGGATCTAAAATTTTGTACGAACTCGCGCAGACGCTTAAGATACAGAGACTTTAAAACAATTATCTAGGATTTCTGTAATGCGATAAAGTGCCTTGGTTTATGAACTTGGTGCAATGAAAAAGGATGGTGTCCACGTAATAGAGACAAATGCATTTTAAATAGAATGATTTTTACCAATAGAAGCGAAGAGACGAGTCCTAGGAAGTAGTCTTGAAGAAGGAGACACGATCGCCGGGACAAGAGCTTTATTAGCCTGACGTTTCAGGAAAGCGACAAATAGGATGCAAGTACTGAACTTCAACAGTAACCACCTAATCAGCCACAAACGCAGTTGTGTAAGGACGCTCTATCGACGTGTCGAAACGCACTGCAGTGAGCCGGAAGACAAAATTGCCGAACTACAAGACCTCTGACGGGTTTTCAAAGCCAATGGCTACCCGCGCAACTTCGTCGACCGGTGCATACGCAAAAGGGACGAAAGGACTAACCGCACGGACACCAAATCTTGGCAGGCACTTCCGTATGTCAAGAACGTTTCGGAAGCTGTCGGCCGCCTTCTCGCACCACTTAGGGTTGAAGTGGCACACAGACCGCAGGCAACCATCAGGCGTCTGGTCAGGAAACCGAAAGACCCACTGCCACGGCTAGAAACGTCTGGAGTCGTTTATCGGATCTGGTGCAGTTGCGGACAAAGCAACTACGTCGGAGAAACCGGAAGACAGCTCCAAACGAGAATGGCCGAACACGCGGCAGCGGTGCGCAAAAATGACGCCAGCTCTCAAGTTGCGGCTCATTCGACGAGATCCGGCCACACATTCAAATTCGATGAGACCGAATTCTTGCAAGAGGTGACAACCGCGTGAGCCGGGAGCTACTGGAATCATGGTTTACTGGCCCCCAGTCCATCAACAAGTGCAACGATCTTCCGACTCCATACTCCGTACTAAAACTTCGCCTAGGCGGAGTAACAAGCCATGCGGGGAGCGCAGATGTGAACACTTTACCCAACACCGGGGTCGGTGCGTCAGATGGTCGAGCAATCATCAAGCCAACATCCAACGCACGTGGTGAAATTGCAGCATTTATCGACTCGAATGTCGGCCGTCAAGCAATGATCACACCATGTGTGACGATCCCGGATGAAGGGCGGAGCCGTGAATGTTCATAGGTATGCGGTAGCATGACTACTGCATCCTATAAATACCGCGGCCCCTTGTGCAACAACCGCCCGTTTTTGCTTTGTTGTCTCTGATGATGGGTTCGAGTGGGAATCCGAAACGTCAGGCTAATAAAGCTCTTGTCCCGGAGATCGTGTCTCCTTCTTCAAGAATGATTTTTATTTTTAACATTTAAGCAATTAGAAAGGAAGACGGGTTGCACTATTGGTATGCGAGCTTAGTAAAAAATCGACAAACCTCAGGTTGGAAATCGGAGTCCTGAACGACAATTTCACCCGTAGTGGACAATGTCCTGTCATCAGAATTTTCAGATGCTTGAGTGGTCTGAAAGTGGAAAGCGCATAACGATAGCTGTAACAGTTCGGTATAAGGGTTTCAGCATTATTTAAAATTGGATGATGCAAAGATCCCGATATAAGCAGTTGCTTGTTACATCATCGATATCTACCATGACGTTACTTCCAGTTTGTTAAAGCTTCTCAATATGCTTGTATATTCGAAACAGAAAAATTAGGCGCAATGCTTGAGCACGACCATGAAATTCGCATAGTCTCAGCCAGATATGTGCACGGTTGTTTAAGTGGCAGTTGGTTGTAAGGGACAACACGTACGGGTGTCTTAGGTCGTATCACGCAAGTGGTGATTGCTCTGCACGCCCGATAGCTCGAACGCAATTCTCATTAGTGGCTCCCCGAAGCTACGCCACCAACAATGTGGACTCGATCCTCACCTGTCCGCATTGCGATCGTACATTCACCTCACTCATGGGCCTGATGGGTCATTTGAGGATTCATCGCACAGAGACTGGCGAACCGGTGTCTGGAGCACCAACGTACATCCGTCCTCATAGCTACAACTCTCCGAAGTGTCCTCGCATGGGCTTATTTGGTTCACGTGCGGCTCCATGCAAACCTTCCATAGTCCATCGCAAACTAAACCACATCACCATACATTTCCCATTAGTAAATGTACACCACGCACACACAGTAGTACACACATACGCACTAGCATCAGCGCGAACACGTGCACACGCAGTGGGACTGGCAACAGCGCAGCCCGACACACACAAACACACGCCGAAGGGCTACCACCACCAGTTTACCGTCCCGCATCCTTCCATGACTGCGTGAGCAGCATATGTACACCTGAACACGTCCCACCTGAAACACCGCTGGCACAAACTAGTAATCTGCGGAATGTGAGACCCGAGCAGCTCGTCTTTTGTGTGAAATCGTGATGTGCGATTATGGACGGACAGGTCATAGGCGTGGCACGCGCCGCCTCTCCCAATCTCAGCATCGGTTAGTTGACTGGTCTAGACAGCCGACTGATGAACCAGATAAGGTAGAGTGACTGAGGTCGACTGTCAGCGCAAAATCCCTTAATATAAATAATTTAACACACTTGAGATTATCATGGTGCGGCAAAAACCGAAGCTTGGAAAGTAGTCAACTGTGTGCTTGCTTGGAGTGGCTGACTGGCGGACTGAGATTCAGACTGCGATGACTCTTCCTTAATACGGCGTTTATAGCACTCCCAGTCAATTTGTAATTCAGGGGGCTCACTCTTTCTCGTTGTGTGAACTCCTGATCCTCCGTGCGTAGGCCGGGGGTTTGGTGGCAGGTCAAGGTGGGGGTTCATGTCGCTCTATCCACACGCACCCCATCCAACCTCTAGTCTTTTCAACACTGTCTTGACATCGGATCCAAATGGTAGGGGGAGGAGAGAGCGCGAAAAATGCTGCGAAAGCCTGCTATTACCATGATCAACTGGACGCGCAAGTCACCACCCCTGCTGCCAGCATTCTCTGGGGAACGCCGTGGACATCATCGGAATCGACGGTCAAACTGTCAAGTGGCAGTGAACTAGGGCACTCAGTTCAGCTGACCAGTCTTTACGATTTGGTTTCAAATCAATGCGAAATCACAGTTTAGGAACGCTTTTAATTTTGAGTTGTACACACACAGTAAAGAAGTTAAGGCGGCAAGACAATAAAAAACGAGCTGTCTTGAGACTTCCCGGGTACCAAGAACGTATAAATTTATGCCAAATTTGTAAAAGTGAAAAAAAACAGCAAATGTGCTCTCTCTGCATGTCTTGCAGCAACCGATTTAGAAAAGTTATTCATTTTTGTCCAATTTCCGTCTATTTAACCAAGGATTACAAAGACACAAATATCCTGCGGATGAATTTCAGTAAGCAGCGGATTTCGTTCTTTTATACGAAAACAGTCAATGTCTACCGGAAGGCAGAAACATTGCCAAACCTTCAGATACCAATGTTAGTGTCACGAGCTGAAACACCATTACCTACTCCTGTCGACTTGTGTGCGGTAATTATCTGAACTGTTCTACAACAGTGTCCCTATCTGACACCACGCAACTAACGGTAGTTCGTTCTGACTGGTATGGCTAATTATGCAGATGTGGGAGGTTTTACGGAATGTACTTATACACGTCATTCACGCTGTACGTTCTACTTAAGTAGATGCATTCATGACGCAAACCCATTGGGCGGGACGAAAACCCTGTTCAAACCTCAAACGTACAGTCTGGATTTGGGGTATCATTGGCTGAGGACGACTATTTCGGCGTCCGTGAATCTGTGGACAAGGTTTCCCGATCGCTGATGGTTAGTCTATATGTGGCCTCCTGGTTTGATTGGATTCTCTAGGATCCAAGGCAAAAGGGACATACCAACTTTTTCCGACATTCACAATAGGTAAGTGCAAACAGTCCTTATATGACAAGGTGGACTTTATGCAAATAAAGCACACCTTATTTTAGGTACACGAAATGACAGTACATTCAAAGTCACTATCTGACGTAAGGTCCGATGCAAAGTCCGTTATACTAGAGTTTACGAAGACAGACAATTTTTATTTTTTTATATTTCCGTGTACTACCCAGGCTTAAGTTTTCAGTAGGTGTGCAGTACGCACAGAAATAATGGGAACTCGTCCCTGCGTCAGCGGGGCTGGGACGAAGTACACAGGGGTATCATAGAAAGTCGACGTTTTTTTGTGATTGTCCTGCTTATCCTTCTCTCCACTGAGAGTGTACACAAACATGTTTCTTTAGGACAAATGTAGTGACCAGTAAAGGCAAAAAACCATTGTGCGCAAAATGGCGGGAGGTTCGCTCGGGAGTAGTGTTATGATTTACGGAGCCATTCGAATCCCTCAGAAATCAGAAAGAGTGATTGCGCTCAAATAACTAGTCTCCCTTTATGTGAAGAGGCAGAACGTTCGATGAATATCTGACAGACCTGGACAAGCAACGTCTCAGAAGTCTAGAACCAATCAGTAGAACGAATGTGAGTTCACGTCTGCCAAAGTTAAGGAAATTCTAGTCCGGGACTCCAGTTAATATTCTCTGATGCTAGTTCTCTAATCGATTATCACAAGGTAACAAACCACATGTTCCCATCGAAACCTAACCGGGACATATAGTATTTGGCAGGTTTTAAAATACGCAATCGTTGACCCGACACCAGTGAATGAATAAAAGCTCAAAAACCTCCATATTGAAACAATTTGATTTCACATATGTCTGCAATGCCTGCATGATTTGACCCAAATAGTCGAAAACTCAAAAGATAAATCCTTGTGAAGAAATAATTCCTGAAAACATACAAAAGGCACGAAGTAACAAAGTTTTCTTTCTCAAAAAGGACAATGAATTCGGTGAAAAATCGAAAGTAGACCGAAAAATGCACTGACCTAATAGTTTTTTTCCCAACGACAATTGCAAAAGGTTTCGGCCAAAAGACAGTGAGTAGGCAGGCATGGATCAACTTTGGATTATTTCTGATTCTGACAAGCTTTTTGACCCTCATCAAGTGTTCTTCATTATGTGGGCGCATATTTAAAGCACAGCTAAGCATTCTCGCACATATCAGTTGACACTTACTACTTTCCGACTTTCACCCCCCCCGCCACTTCAGACTTCCTCAGCCTGTTCAGTTATTCTGTTCCTACCCGTAATCAACGAAAAATATATATGGGCTCTATAATATCGCAGATTTATTGCCGTAGAGACGCATTCCTAATGCATGACGGATCATGCTTCAGTTATCCGTCGCCAGATCGCCTTCGCGCAAAATTGCATTTTGCATAAGGGTGGCCTAATGTTAGATGTCAGCATCTTCCCTCACATTGTTGGCCAACTCTAAGCCCTTACTACAAATAATTTTGTTGTTCCGAAGCAAATATAGTCCGTTGTTGTTGTTGTTTTTATGTAATCCTTAAGCGACTACAGATTTTCAAGAATACAAAGTATTAGACTGGTTTCGCCAAGTCAGTTGGTACATATAACATGACCAGACGCCGTCCCCCCTGCGTTTTCAGCTATCCGCGTTTTGACGTACCTTACAAACTCTTCAAAGAGCCAGACAGGGTCTGCCATCCAATTCGATCTCAACAGTAGGCGTCAAGTACTTGACCTTGTGTGATCCCGACTCCAAGTGGGCTGAATGGGCAGCTAATGACGTCAATAATTTCGGAGCGTACAGGACTGCTTACCAAAAGAGTGCATCAGCCGCCTCCAAAAGGGCACTCGGATTAGGGATCACAGACACACCAGTCCCAAGTGTCAACAAATACGGAAACGACCAATTTTCGTATCTTAACTTCCCAACATGAAATCGATCAATAAACACAACGTTGTTCATTTCTTTTGCAGCCTCGGTCATTTCTGACGTTTATGCGTCCTAAGACACCAGAGGTTACCTATTGTCGTGCCCGAACCCAGCTTTAACTCCTCTAGGATTTAACGCAAGACCCTTTGTAATACAAGGAGGGTTTGTCATTCCCATGTCTTTACAACGGGTCTCCTCATTTGAGCATACTTACTTGCGAATTTTGAAAACGACTTGAACACGATAAGTCAGGAAAGTGAGATAAGGAACTATAAGTAACTAAATCAGGCGCACCCATCAATAAAATTCACTCTGGAAGAAGAACAGTCCGGTTCATTTCCCCTTCTGGATGTGCCTCCAAGTAGAAGGTCTGACGGCAGCATTCGACGCAGCGTCTATCGTAAGAAAACGTGGTCCAGACAATACACCCATTTTGGAGTTTTGTTCCGCTAAACGTCAAATGTAATTTAGTCCGCTGTTTGACAGAAAGACTGAGAAGAATCTGCTCAGCTGATAGCGTTGAGAAAGAGCTTAAGATCATCGAAAGCCTTTTAGCCAGAACGGGTATCCTGATCGATTCATTGCTAAGAACATGGCCGAAAGACAACAAAAGCCCCCGATACGGACGGCAGGAAAGAAAAGGCTCTTCATCAGGGTCACATTGCAAGGGAATGCATCAAGTGAAATTTTTCGAAGACGCCTAATTCAAGCTGTATCACACACCTTTCCAGCAGTTGACTCCCGTGTACTGTTCTGCATCAGTCCCATCCTATACGGAGAGAGCAAGGACAAACTACCAGCTCAGACCAGCACTATGTGTATTTACTCCTTCACCTGCTCCTGTGAGACAGAAGATATTGGTCGTGCGAGCCGACGTTTGTCCAAAAGAATAAAAGGACATCTTCCGGCATGGGTCAAATAAAGAACATCAACAGCTCGATCCTCGCCTACATGGTAGACACAGACCACCGTGTAGACGCCAGAGAGGCATTCAGAGTGATTTACATGGTCCTGTCAAGCCATCCAAAGCTACATGGACAGCGCTCGTGGACTACGACAGAGGCGGCAGTAATCAGGCTACGCGGACCGGTCCTATGCGCACAGAAGAACTTCATACAGGTCCCACAGTTGCCATGGCTCAAAGCCACCAAGCCAGCCACCCGCATGTAACTACCTTTGCTGGGACCCACCTTCTCCCTGGCGCTGATTGGAATTGTGGTGTTTCACTCTCCTCCTTCCCTCCCCTACCCAAACTCGAGCTACAGTTGAATTGTCTACTTGCCCGTATCTTTTAATTCATTGCTTCAATAGCCAGATAAAGGTACAGGCCTGAAGAGAATTTATCGAAAGCAGACGCATGCTCGCCAAATTGCCCTTTGAGCTATAATATATGTCAAACTGCGCTTGTTTTCTAGACGGTCCAGTGTACTGTGTCGGTACAGAAGGACACAGGAAAACAGTCTCTGCAAATTTGTCTAGCGGTGCGGGTTGCTGGTCAAAGAAATGTCCTCTAGTCCGTCTCACCCAAAATTATAGCCATTTATTTGGCGCAAAATGCGACAGAATAGTTAGCTTTTCGGAAGCTCGTGATAATACGTCTGCTCTTTAACGGAAACACAATTAGAACCCCGATCAAACGACGATTAAGATTCAGAGTTGAAAGGACAGCACAGCCTAATTCATATTTATTGGCCCCGCGAAAATCATTCTAATTAATGGGAACGATGGTACCTCGCTTGTACACGTCGTCTAAACCTGTTTTTTTTCAGTTGTTTGTGCATATAAATGCGAGTCTTTTCAATGAAGGCAAAGGTGATTGGCATATAGGTCAGTAGATTACCTGCCCAAACCATTTCTTAAGTCAGGACACAGAATCTCATACTGTTCTATCGTTAAGCAGATGCTCTGTCGGCCCGAAGTGAACCTTCCCAGTCGTGGGTTGTGCACGCACAACTCCAACACTGCGCTACATGAAGTGCAACACACTTACAGCGCAAGAAATCCCACCTGTGCGTTCAACTACGCCATGTGGTAGACCTATTTGAAAAGCAGTCGCGTAATTGGTTTAGGTCAGCAAGTCCTGTTGCAAATGCAAGATTTATAGACGTGCTGGAAGGAAAAGCGTTAGATAGCTTCCGGTCGTTTACTGAAAAGCGGGAAAGAAAAACCAACAAAATTCGAGAAATTCGTGGTATTTGTACTTTCAGCACAATTATAACCACGGATGCGTATATTATTGGCTCTTTTTTATCCCTGATAAAGCCCAACACAAATCTTACCTAACAGGGCATTTCATGTAGAAGTACATTTCATAAAGGTGGTGTGTGCAGGGTGACATTTTTTAAACCGTCCTCTGGGCTACGGGGATAAGTCGCATCATAATGCGTTGTTTAGATTTAAGAGATCAACGGCCAACATGAAGCCCACTTTTGTCGAATTTTGAAACATTTTTGCGGTAAAATGACTGTCAAGCTAACTAACCACGAAACAGGAAAGTCCTAAATTTCCCCATAAACTCAAATTTCACAGCAACATGGACTTTTATCTCCGTTAAAATAGACTTGCCTGGCAGAACTTGGGACACCGCATTATGATATATTCAAGGACGTAAAAGAATGCGCCACCAGCCAGAACTGTCATCAGCTTCAGCGTGAGGGGATGAAGTGCTGAGGATTCTTCTTCATGCAAATGCAAATCGAGGGCCTAAACAAAAGGATAGAAAACTGTTAGAATACATACTTAGTCCCCGCTTGCAAGCGACATGCCTTCTAAATTATTTAATCAACGACATCCAAATAAGCTGAACCCTTTCCCCTCACAGTCTGCAGCGAAACGAATATATGGAGGCGCCTCCAGAGGGTTTGATTTATTAAATACTTCTCGAGAATTTATTTGTTCATAGGTATTTTGGCTGATTTTGAATAATTCATATTGACCCAACTGTGAAAAACTCGGCGCTTCGGTGGGATTCTAACCCACTCAGTAAGAATGAGGCTTTAGGACAGCCAACGGTCTAACCACTTGGGCTACGAGGCCCCGCCGGACGACTCGAGTTTAATCACATTTTCATCACTTTGAGTTTTTTACAGTTGGGCCAATATGAATTATTCAAAATCTGCCAAAATACCTATGAATTACGTGAGCCTGGTATTCATCTGGTGGATTCTAGGTGAATTACTTAGGAAATCCTGCTTGGGCAGTCAACTTACTGTATCAGATTTGGTGGATTCCAGACATTGCAGTAGGTTTGGCGGGTAAATTTGACCCAAATATGATTAAAATCGAGTCGTCCGATGGGGTCTAGTAGCTCAGGTGGTTAGAGCGTTGGCTGTACTAAAGCCTTCTCCTTACTGCGTGGGTTCAAATCCCACCTAGGCGCTGAGTTTTTCACAGTTGGGTCAGTATGAATTTATTTGTTGTAGCAACCTAAACTGTCTGCTTAAGGGCATCCAACAATGTTTTCAGACTGGTAGTTTGCCTCTGAAAACACTGTATCTCATGATATATTTTAGTTCTCTCAGAATTACCACCACCACCACCACCTTTTGGTCTAAATCAAAATTTCCATGTCTGTCATTATAATCGTCCCCGCCTCTCAAATTACCGCGATGGCAGTAGTTAGTGTCACTATACTCTCACATTACTGTGGAACAGACGGTGGACATCGTCGGCAATGACGGTCGAACTGTCAGGATAGGCAACCAGGAGTGAGCGAATATTGCATTACTGAAATTACTTATTGAGCTCTCTCGAACTGCTCTAAATAAAATAAACTCGTGCATTAACTTTGCATACAAATACCGATTTGTGAAACAAGACTATGATTATGTGTTTGACAGGAACACTATGGATAAGCTGGGGAGAAGAAGTTAGTTTATACATAAAGGGACAGCCCCCTACGTTAGTATATGCCAGCCCCAGGACACGAACTCAGGATGAATTCCCGCTCTAGCCCCTAACCCCTAACAGGCACAGCTACGATATAAGATCTTGCGAGCTCATAAATTGAGGGAGCCAATTAATAACCTAGTTGATTCTAGATTGATTGCCAAGGAAATCCTGCTTGGACAGTCAGCTGACTGTATAAGAATTAGTCGATTCCATACGTCGTAGGTTGGGTGGGTAACTTGACCCAAATATGACAAAACTAACGGCTCCCGGAAGGGTCTCGTAGCTCAGGTGACTAGGGCGCTGGCCGTACCTAAACCTTGTGACTGCTGCCATGGGTTCGAGTCCCACCGAGGTCGGAGTGTTTGTCCCAACTGGGACAAATGTAACCTCGAAAAAGCAATTCGCTCTTCTAAAAAAATGAATAGGATTGTAAGTACTACAATTTACTTTAAGCATCCATGATAGCAAAATTGTGTAGCTATCATTTTTTAATACAGTGAATAATTTTGAACCGAAAAACACGCCTTTATATAGGCTGCTCTCCAACAAACTTGCTCATAAGGTTTATTTTGTGGATCTGAGACTTAAGACGACGCAGAATATGCTACTGCCGTGTGTTTTAGTCCGAAATAAGCTATCGGGTTGAGATGCGAAGACTTGCATTGGGACGTGTGTGTACTACTGCATATGAATGAGTTTGCGGAACAGCGTTCTTTTCTTCACGGATCTTTCAATCCCTAATTTATTCGCAGGAGCTTCAAAGTAATATGCGAAAAACCTGACTTCGGAAGTAAAGCTGAACAGAAAAGGAAGAAGATTAGGCAGGGTAGTTCCGTTTTTGTTGGAGGTACGTTCTAGTGTCTGACCATGGCCAGAATATGCGTAATTCATGACTAAGTTCTGCTTTACAGACGGCTATAACATTTCACTTAAGGGCCTATCCTCACTAAGCTAGCCCTGACCCCGCTGATAGGACTCAAAGGCGTTCCATCAACCGGCATTGCTTCCTACGCCAGTAACTCAAAAAGACGATTAACTATGCCTACTCACAGCAAAGTAAAGCGCGTTAAAGTTGCAAAATGTCTACCAAAAGTTCGGTGCGAGCAAACGAAATCGAGCTCATGTTTTAATATTCAGTGGACATTGTCAGAGTCTTTTCTTGAGTGCCTACCTCTGGGAGTAGAACGAGTAGAGCAGTAGAACAGAGGGCTGCCACGGCAAGTCCAATCATCATTGTAAGCACCATGGGGTAACAGCTTCTTTTCTGTACCGGTATACAGATGGCACCAAAAAGGGAACACATGTTGGTAATGGTGACGCCCAGGAACCCAGCCAGAATAGCTGAATTGAGACGCAAAGTATCATTTCAATGGACGTAATTTGTATCAAAATGCACATACGGTTAGCAAACAAAAATATTTTTTACTACGCTCACCCACCTTTTGCGGTTTCTGTCCTAACAAATGCTCAAAACCGTACTCATTTCATGCATTTATAAGTTGAGCTCCCGTTTCTGTCCAGGGAGCTGGTTAAGACTGCTGTATTAATTAAAGACGACTTAGGTCGTCCCGCTGATTCGTGTTTCAAGACATTTTACAGTGCCATGGCACTGAAAATGAGGGGCTAATTGATTAAATTTAAGACGGTTTGACTCCAGTTCAGTTGCCCAAATACAATTATTTGGGGCTTCAGAGATTTTAAAGATGCACGAAAGAAACAATAAAAGACGGTCCTCTTCAGGTAATTTTGTCTAACAGCAATCAAAGGATGCGGAAGTTAAATAAAATGTGAAGGCCAAATACGCCAGGGAGTTCGTGTACTCATTTCCTTGGTATGACATAAGAAGTGCTTAGCGTTCTAAGGTGTCTATATATACCAGATATTTTCGACACCAAATGCATGATTTGCTAGTGCAACTTATCCAGGCACCACGATTTCGAAATTTGATAAAAGAGAGGCTACACATACGAAGCTGAATATGTAGAGATTTTGATTTGTGTAATACCAAAACACGAGGTAAAAACAGTTAATAGAGGTTCGTTAACAAGACCCCAAATATACCTACTTAGGATTTAATAATTATGATCAGCCCATACCAACGGCCCAAAACCAGGTCTTTTTCCTTAGCACTCCCAAAATTTAAGCAGTTCCTGAGAATTATGACAATGACGGATTCCTAAATAAGTTAAAAATAATAGTAGCGAATAAAGGTTCACATATTTTGGTGGAAAACGACCACAGTTTTATTTCACATAACCTATGTACATAATAAATTAATTCGCCCCAACCTTTCTTCAAAAACAGTAACCTCGCCTAGGCACATACTTCTAAGCCTGAGCTTGGGAAATTGTGTCGTTTTCGTTGAGGTCGCTCCGGGAGGATATCTTCCTCTTACATCCAACTCCCAATCTAGGAGCGACAGCAGTGTTACTCGTTGAGGAAATTCTCTGGCATTAGCCTGCGCGCTCACGTTATATCGCCGCAATCGCGAGGATTCAAAGACAAACGAGAAGGCTTTGCCATACTCATCTTGACTGTGGATCAAAAACGGTCCTTTCAATTTATTTAGAGACCACATGGCCTCGTTATGAAACGTTTGTTAAGTTGCCAACCGAAGGCTTATTCGAACTTTACGCACTCCAAGTCCGGGGTTGAAATATGCAACTCCGGCAAAGACAGCTTGTTCAGAAGCGTCCACTTCAAACTCTCTTGTCTTCAGCAGCACCTTTCCACGCTTCTCTCTGTTGGGGATGCATTCATCACCAAATATGTCGGTTTGATATCAAATAGGTGAAATAACCAGGAGACACGCAAGAATGATGGAAATCTGCTCCCGGTCCAGCGTTTCTGGCTCTGCTACCTTGATAAGTACTTGTGGCGTAAGTCTTCGACAGATACTTTGTCGCAATACCTGTACCGGCGACAATATGCTGGCCGGCCGCACTGCTTAAAACTTTTAGGAAGTTTGCATTTATACGCAATTTCTGTTGGTCCGAGTTGTAGAATCCATACACGACATTTGACGTTACCGAACGGCAGTAACCTCAAGTCGTTTACATGCTTACTGTTCCCCTTCGCTTGTATTCATGACAGTTACCCTCTGCTTGTCTGCCAATGTCTTCCGTTAGTTAAAACATTCTCTTTCCTAGATGGTTTTTCGAAGGGAAGCCGTATTTCCGTTTGGTTTATCGATTTACTCACATCTCCAAATTGTAATGTCCCACGACGCCCCACATGAAACTACGTTCTATAAAATGTTTTTTTGCAAAATTACAGATAAACCCTAGGAACGCACGAAAGGCCGCTAACTGCGGTTCAAAGTATCTGGTCTCGCATCCTGTGTTGATTAGCAAGAGACAAAAAAGATTTGATCTACGTGGGATTTCAAGGTCTCTAAAACTGTTTTTTGACTTCTACCTGAGTAAACGGTCTGTCTGGAGGCAATCCAATCTACATAATTATGGTATGGATGATGCTGAATGGAAGCAAGCCATATTCACTATGGATGACCAAAACCGCAATGTT
The DNA here is from genome assembly GCA_902702965.1 of Spirometra erinaceieuropaei. Lineage (NCBI taxonomy): Eukaryota > Metazoa > Platyhelminthes > Cestoda > Diphyllobothriidea > Diphyllobothriidae > Spirometra > Spirometra erinaceieuropaei. Next base: position 32,564 of record CACRXP010000180.1, on the reverse strand, counting down.
CCTGCCTTCCAACAAGGCGGTAGCGGGCTGTTGATTAGTTTTTTGAATTTCTACTCATCTACCCATTTCCCATGTTTACATTTTTTTCACATTTGCAAAATGAGCATTCTTACATTTTCAGAAAACGTGAGGGCCTAGAATAATTCTGAAGGAAGAGGATGCTGCAGTAGATCGGCTAGCTGACATTTTTCGGGGAGTTTTCGCCTCGTGGTATCCGGCACTTTCCGTGAGTAATCGATAAAAACATATAGACAAGGCTCCATACAAACAAGTGAAGGAAAATGAAAAATTACAAAGGATGAGTGCAAATTATATTTGTTAAATTACCTTGACCAAGACTCGGACGTTTATTGTGTTTCTCTTCTTCCCGATACGAAATTTTAAGTAGCAGATTTTGTTTTGCACTGCCGGGGCCAAAACTCAGCAAGGCCGTCACATTTGAAATATTTTCGTGGTTCCCCTTCAAGTAAGGACATAAGAGCTTGCTGCACTTATGAAAAAAACTCAGTGTGGGACAATACAAATTCCCTGTGCGACTGAGAACAATTCAAATCGACATATCCGGTAACCGGCGACTTTAAATTAAAGGCGAGGTTTTTATTGGCGTGCCGCTCGTAAAGTGTATACAATCTAGATTCCTCACTCGGAGATAGAAGGTAATATTTGTGTTCATTATCTTGTCGATTTGCCCATGGATTTTTTGCTGACCTTGAAATTTATTTGAGCATCTTATAATACCCTTTAAACGGACTTCCGGAGCAGAATTTATTGGAATTAACAAGTTTGGCGACGGCTTAGCAACCGCGACCTGATGCTGCATAACACAGATAACGAATCAGGAAGATACAGCGATTTGAATTTCTACAGAAAAAATCAACGCATGTCAGCTGTTTTGAGAACACGTTCGGCATCAAGTGTGGCGCCAAGTAACATAAAGTACTGTTATTTAGTACCAGTCTTTTATAATACTAACGACAAACGTGAAATTCGACACAGGCCCGTCACAATTTCAGGGCAGGGAAGGTTTATAAACGTCAAAAGACGATTACGCCTGCAGAATGCGACAAATTTAAAACGCTCCGATAATCTCAGTAGCGATGTTGGACGACAGACGTGGAAACATTTCAAACGGAAGTCCATTTAATTCCAAGGAAAGGATGACGTACCTAGAACAAAGATATTTGGCAAAATATACGTACTAATCATTTGGCTCGTCAAAATAGTTAATGCTCCTCAAGGATCAACCGCGCGCAGTCCAAAACCGGACGCAATTCGTCAGTATACTAATCAACTCAGTGAGGGAGAATTTCACAGAATTTCTTTAATCTCGCTTCAGGAAAAATCACCGTTTATTTTGTTGAACTTGAAACAAGTAGAGTATTGGACACTGCACAAGTGTGCGCTCAACTCTAATATTTTTCTTCCAATGAGGCTTTGGCTTTCGTCGCGGTAATCCGCTCAGACGTGCCAAAGTCCATTATTAAGTTGCCCATAATCAAGGCAATTTTTACGCCCTGTTGTATCCCACCGCTCCTGAGTAAGATTATAAAAAGGTATCTCCGACTCAGAATGGAGTGTTTTGTGCAAATCATAGGTACAACATCTGTCACATGCGCAAAATGGCGCACTGTGTTACGATTACTTCAATTACGTGTGGTTGAACAAGAGAACAATTTGCATATCTTTACAGCTGGCATCCGGATGTGGTGGCCGGAACTTTTGTGAACATATTTTTGGCTCCTAGAAATAATTAGATACACCCGGAGAAATGGTTCAATTTCGACTATTCCGTGTACTTATACAGAAAAAGATTTTATTCAAATCACAACGACAGCTGAAGTGTTTCCCTGTCTCGATGGTAAAGAAGATACTTTCGTTATTTTGCGCTAAAGTACAAAGTCCTGGGAGATTAACTCAAAAAACCATAAGAAAACGATTCAATCCTATAGGTCCACCGGTTAAATGAGAGGAATGATGTCCTAAATCGTCTAAACGAGCAGGAACTAGGTTTGATTCTTCAGCATAGATCAGCGCTAGCAAACTCACCGATGGAAACTAAAGCTGTTCATCGCATTGCGACAGAAATTCTATGGTCTGTAGCATGACACGCCTAACAGAAAGTAAGCAGACTAACCCATTAGAAATTTGACCGCATAAACTCAAAACAAAAGTTTAGAAGGCTATTTGATTCGGATTAATAGGCTTCTTATCCCGGCGCATTTTCCCGTTGGTGGATAAAGGCAGTTACATCGTTTGCTGATCAGCCTGAGCTGCAGATAATAAATTAAGTGCTCATTTCTTGCGTTTAAACTCCCAGAAATTGCCAGATGAGTCAGTTTGGCGGGTAAATTGTGTTCGCCTATCAGTCACAGCCGTTTGTCAATAATAGAACACAATGTGAAATTTGCATAAACCACCTTAAAGCATCCTTAACTGTCAGCTAAACAACCAAACTGTGACATCACCAGTTTTATTTAACAGGCTTCTATGAAAACTGTGACAGAGTTCAATGCCCCATGTATGCTTAAGCGGTTTACTCAATATCGTTGTTTTTTCCCGCTAATTAGTACACGCTATACGTGTTCTATAATTCAGAGTGAGGTTGTCACCCCGCAATGCCAGACACCTCTTTATGCAGTTTCAACTCAGAGGACTGTGGAAGTCATTTTTCCTTGCAATTTTAATCTTAATAGTTCTGTTGTGTCCCGTCATTATTTGTATGTTTGCATTATGCCCTTGGAGTCCATGAAATGAGAATTTCATCCAGTGATGCCTGAGGTGAAATTTCACTTCCTCTGTATGAAGCTCTAATTTATGTGTTTTCTGTTGTGTGATATGAAAATTTTTTAAGTCAGCGAGAAGTTTTGATGCTATCTGCAGAGCTGCATTACTACGAGTTGGTCCAATATATCTTCTTTCGTTGGGATAGATTACTAAAATGGATCAGTCAGTCTTTTTTTCGAAGTTTGCTTATCTATCCTTTTCGGGCTATGATACAAGGAAACAGTTCATAGTAGCCTGCACCATTATTTCACCGCGAAATAACAATCCATTCCGGACCACCAAGCCGGAAACGCTTATATCAACACGCTGCAGAACTTCATAATTTTCTGGCACAAATGAGAACATAAGCTGTAGGCCATCCCAGGTGGTTACTTGAGGGGGGTGGTCGAAGAGTGTCGGTGACATGACAACACGGTATGTATGCGGCGGATAGAGAAGGTGAATAACTGTATTATGTGCTGTCCTCGGTTGAGCCCCTCCAAGTAAACCCGATCAGCAGCGCGTCAGCCTGGAAGGTTTTTCACCATGAAAAATGTCTGGATGTTTCTACGCTGGCCGTACTGGCAATGCTCGTTCAACAAAAAATGCTTTAATCAGAGTTCATTATAAAATGGCTGCATAGCTGAGACAACATCATTTATGATCGGGTACAAGAGAGGGTACGCCGACAAGGAAAAGGGAACCGGGATAACCGTCTATGGATTATTGACCGTCATCAGTTAGCAGCAGGCAATCCGGCACCCTAGGATTGGGTTCCGAGTTCGTTGTTCTGTTGCTTTTTTTTCGGAAAGATTAATGCCGGTGAAATGATATTCACCGATCCTGTAGACAGGCATACTGTGCATATATCCCACGGCTGACCTTAAACGCGTGCGTCTGCAGTCTTGCATGAAATTTTCGGTTTTTTTTAATGTTAACGTGACCGAAACGGAATTAAAACTTTTGAGCTTTACTAAACCCGAAATTACTGGGTGAGTGATTAATGCAAATACCAACATGTCTGTCCGTCCCAAAATCGAAAAACGTAGCTTATAGTCTACTGTATCTCCTGCCCATATCTTTCTTAACTGCTGCTGATATCAGACATTCGGTGTTACACGTCGATTGGATGGACGACAGGAACACACTATCATATTATAAGGGTTACTTCTGCTCAAAGACGGTCACCTTCAGCTCTTCATTGTACGACAGATGCCCTTTTTTATTTTCAAAATTCTTTGAACGCGTTAGCAGGCGTGCTGCATTTCACCTCGATAGTGACAGTTTTCGTTATGAACTCACATCCAGCTTCTAGAAGTGAAGGTCATATGATGTGGAGCTAGACGTGAAGTAGGTAGTCGCTACTGGGATGTTACAGCTGCAGTCTGAAGTACTGTCATTCCCTTAAATCGGTGCGTATCCAGATCCCAGTGTGCGGGATTTCGTTAGCAAACTACGAGGATAGAGAAATTAGCGGATGCAGACTAATTAATTTGGTGCAGACTTTGCACAGGGGGCAGGTTTACACATTTGCAGCGGTACCCTGTCCGCTGTAACTAATGGACGCTGTCGGAGAAACAGCCGGTAGTTCTGACATAAGCTACACTCTCTCCCAAAAAGAGTCTGGAGCCCATCAGGCGGATAGAGACTGAATTATTGACTGTTTTTTGTTGTCTAATGGAAAGGGTATTTGGTTTTAACAACCCGTTGCTTTAAGAGGCCGGGACAGGAGCTGCAATTGGACTTTCCCATGAGCAGTCCAAATTTGTGTTCACAAGGTTGCGCAAGGCACCACTAAAACCTGCCGACAAGGTCTGCTAATCGTACCGAACATTGGACGATCCTATTTACCAGATGCGCATCACCTTATCACATTACTCTTTCTGGAAAAAGCTGTTATTGGATAGTAGAATTGATTTTTCGAAGACACTTCACTTTTTACGGCTTTTCGCAACTCTTCAAAATCTTTTCCATGTCGGACTGCATATTTAACGTTCGGACAGTCGAATGTGCGGCAATCTTTGCGAAAATGGCTCCTTATCGGGGTCTCTTTGACGCTGAGTAGCCATTCCAAGGTATTCTGCGTAAGTTCAGTTTATATAAGATAGATTTCTTAAGACGTTCTGCATCCAATACTCATAGATCCCTTTCTGAAGATGCAATAGGCACTTCAGTAGCAATTAGGCAATATAATCTCGTCTGTAAGGTAAACTGCTGTATTCTAACAAAAGTACAATGATGCAACTGATGCATTAAACACTTAAGATGAATAAATCTGGATGACCATCCAGCTGCTTGGCTTGGAGTGATTTGAAAGAACTCAACGCCATTGGAGAACTCAATGTCAGCTCAATTTCTGGAAAATTTCTCGAAGACAATATCGTTGGATCGCTATCGCACGTAATCGTATTGGAAGTCCTTGAAGCCTGATATTATCAAAATCGGAGTATATGAAATAAACTAAAAGAACTTAAGTTTGTCTTGCAAATTAGTATCAGTAGAACAACAAAGTCGACTGACACAAGGAAACGCAGAGGTAAATGTAACATGCAAGATCTACCCAACATTTCCCCCTAACTGATTGAAAAGATGCCCTTTATGCAAACCTAGGGCTACAAAAAATTCAAACTAAGCTGGTTTGTTCATATTGCAAATTTAAGTGGGTGTATATCAAGCGACTATCGATTCCTGAGACTGAACCGGTGGTAGTGAACCTAATTTAAATACACAGACGAAAGGTCAGTGCATCTTAAGCAACTGTCTCTGGAGACTCTCATGGTTGTAAGAAACACTTTTTGCCAATTTGAAACTACAATCATGCTAGCGTTAATTTGGCACATGAGAGTTCGGCCGTCGTGACCGACGATGTCTACCCTGCGTTTCGCAGCAGAGTGAGAGCAGGGACCGTGACTCGCAGGAGGTTTCCTTTTATAGTGATATTAGCCTTACATTTCATCTAACCGCACACACACGCACACGCACAGCCCGGGGAGCGGCACGCGAACTTTTGTGTAACTGCATAAATCTTCCATCTGACATGCACAACGAACGGTGTTTTTAATCTTGCACTGTTATTACCCCCATTAAAGCTTTGGGGAACGTATTGCAGAGGTGTCTTCCTTATAGCCACACCAGACAAAATGAGCGGTTCGGAAAGTTCTTGTTACAAGGCAGAAGGAAAGGGGGAGTGGGCTAATTGCAAGCCTTGCTCCAGAGGCGTAAATATGTTTTTGTGTGATTTGGACGGTCTTCGTCTGAAAGGGTTAGGGAAAATTCTCTCGAATCTAGTCCATGTTATATGTTCCTCTGTGTTTCGGCAGGTCGGCCTACTTCAGCGTTCCTGTGGGGCACAGCAGAGCTGATTTAGAAGCTGGAAAGAGACTCCGAGCTTTTTTAACTCATCCACGTACTCGTTTGCAGCAAATTTCTCGTCAGAATTATAACAAACCTCAACGACTGTTCATACACACATGTGTCACGATGATGTGACTGAAGTGGCTTTATGCAGTTCTTTGGCATATTCTCTCCGAACCTTCGTCGAATATACGTTTTCCATCGAGGAGAGCTTTGTCCCTAACGAAGTTATGGTTTAATTTTATGAAAGAGAAGGGCTTAAAAATACTCTACAGCCTGATCTTGGCTGATGAAGAAACGGGAAAGTTAATTTCTTTTTAAAGCGCATCTCATCCCCTGTGCTCTGCGGTCCTCCTCCGCCATCCTAAATGTATCTGAGGGGAATATGACATTTGAAGAACCCATTCTCCCACAAAAGCGTAACTGTAATTTCGTGGGGACATATTTGCTCTATTATTTCCTGTTTGTCATTCATTTCTGCATTTCAAACTTCACACTGTGAGCCTGGGCACGCCTTAATGAAACCCATTGAGATTTTTTTAAGCATCAAACGAGATCGTAATCCGAAATTTAACCTACGTGGCGGGTTTTACGCGAGGTAACTTCATCGTTTGATGACTAGTATGATTTGTTCTTAGTGCATGTGTGCAGATTAGTTGAGTACCATCATCACACTAAAGTCCCACGTTAACGCCGGCAAATTTTAGAATACTTTACCCTTAAAATCGTGCAACAAAACTCCGAGCAAGAAGACTGGCCAAAAGGTTCGAATTTGTGTATCGCCTACCTCCTGCCGATGTGCGACACAGTTGAAAGAGGTTTTACACGCCACCGGCCACCTAGCGTCCCGTATAGGGTTCTTTGTTGCACTCAGATTCTCAAATGTACATTAGAAATTTTGGCTAGGGGTTTTGAAAGAATCAGAAACTAATTTACAGAAATAAGAGTCATTGGATTCTCGCAGGCGGTGAATGTTATACGGTCAAACAGTTCACCACATTCTGCATGTCTCTGTGAGTAAATTACCAGAACCATGCAATTATTTGCGGCAAGTAAAGTAGTAATCGAAGGGTCAGATGTTAAAAAACCCTGTTGAGATATAGATGTGAAACTAGTCTTACCTCAAGAGTAGCATGGAAAAATTTTGTGAAGTCCGGATGGTGATCATCGAGAGAAAACCGCCGAAGGGACGATATGGTAGCTGGCATATCCTGACTGATGGAGCAGTTGCTTCTGTAATCCAAGTTGGCGACGTGAATATCGGTTGGCAACGAATAAACAGAGAATTCAAAACCTTCGTGGTGCTCATCCGTATGAAGGACATGACTTTTGACGGTGTTCAGTCCAACAATTAAAATAATTTGTGTCGCGACAACTATCATCTGTAAAAACGAAATATACCTGAGCCAGAAAGAAACCCATGTCGACTGAAGTGTTTTTTTTATTTTGTTTATAAATTAACCAATGCTTGGGCCGAATATACTACGTGAGATACCGACAGTTTATTAATAACTTTTTTTCAGGTCCTTAAGCTAAAACAGTTAAAAAGTATATCAACATAGGCAAACTTGCCTGTCAGTGTCCTGCCAATCGGGAACCGTCACCAATTATTTGTATGTAAGCAATCTTTAATGAAGCACTTTTCTGTAAACAGACAACTTTTAGTACTCTTTACCGTGATAAAACTCTTTTAAAATACATCCAGCGATACTGGTCACAATCTACGCAAATTTATGCGCTTAAAAATGAATCGTGTTGGGAAGACCCACTGTTTTCGGCGGATTAAGGATTGGCACCGGCTTAAGAAATTACGTCTGACCTTAATGAGAAACTTCTAAACGATAATCCGTTGATCCTTCAATTTCAGGTGTGTGTGTGTGTGTGTGTGTAAAAGGTCAGTTTAAATAGGTTGAAGTGTTTGAATAATAAAATCAGCTAATTGAAACCGCATAGGACACTACTATTGATATCAGAATTGCGAGTTATATATTGCATATAGTCCGAGGTAAATGTATCAAAGCATGCTCGCGTTATCTTGCCTTAGAGATCGCATTGGAATAGGCTGAGGCCGAACTGCTTTGTCCTAATTAACATAGAATATTGACAGTGATTCACAATATTAGTCAGAATGCTGCATAAATTTATAAAGCATACAAATTATGCTTCTATTCTAACGAACAGGCCAACAGAGCGCTGATGATTAATGGCTATTTGTAAACCATATATATGCATTTTGTCAAACGTTTGTGAAGAAATCCTGGCGATAAGAGCTCATCGCTTAGAATCTGTAAATGCCGGCTTTTTTCAAAAAAATGTGGCTGTGTTCTAAGATATAAAAAGATTTTAAATCGAAAATAGGGACAATCAGGTCGGACGTTTGCTCTTGCACTTTGCTTCCCGTACCTTATCTGCTACGTTAAGAATATCGGCCATTGGCTCAAAACATCATAAAACTAACAAGTATAATATATTATCGAAAGTAACACCAAAAGAACCGCGAATTTGAATACCCGACCATCATATCTAGCTTTAAACGAGTTTATCTTTTCAGTGGTCAAATGACAAAATCAAACAAAAAATCTACTCTGCTCTGTAGAAGTATCCTGTCGGAAGAATGAAGGTCATATGACTCCATTTTAATCCGACACTTATCTGACATTTATTCACTGTGCAACAGTAAACACCGATGTCATTTTGCTCGATGAAGTTCATTCTATGTGTCGCCTTAAAGTCACTTTATCAAGGCACCCAGAAGCCTCAGTAAAATGTGAAGTTTCGATGAAAATTTGTCTCAGGATTAGTGCACGTGAAGCTTTGTCAAATACGAACAGTCAGTTGAGGACGTCATGTTGTTATTAATAAACATCTCCTAAATTATGAATTGGCGGACCTTATATATGCGGAAATGTATGCTGATCAAATCGCGCAAAACACGTGAGGTTGAAAATGGCTATAATTTCGTTCGTATATCCTAGACTAACCTTAGTACATTTGAATGTTGCGCATTACTGTGAGAACAGAATATGTTCATTGCCATTTCAGTGAGTGCAGATGAAACTGTGTCAAGAAATTTACCTCCACTTTTAAACCCGTACAAGTGTGCGCGAGAACGCGCTTAAATTAAGAAAAACGTTATTACAATGCCAAATAAAAACATCCAATTCACAGTTGTTTACCACTTCCAACTTCAACTGATAACGTTAATTTTGCTGCAATGCGTCAAAATCACAAATGCTATCTGTCGTTTGACCACCGGTTAGGCAATAATCACGAAGCTTATGACATAACCATTTCCATAGATTTCACTTTATCTTCAAAAATACACGAATTTCAACGCACACTTCTTCTGATTGTTGACTTTTACCGTCCATGTGCTTAAATGTGGGTCTATTTTCAGATAAAAATGGACTGCGGTCAAAGGTAAATAAATAATTTTAGCTGATAGAATTGAAGAAAAGCAGGCGGTTTTCGGTGTTTTTGTTCAGGTTGCGTAGGAAAACAGTTCTACGCTTTGGATTTTGATAAAAATTAAAGCAAAATCGGTTAGAAGACGGGGGAGAGAAACGCATATTTAAGAAAGCAATTAATGGCGCGTCCTATCGCTATAACGACATGACTGGCTCCATGGGTCTTGAGACCGATATGATGGTCCCGCTGGGAGTTGGGAAAGAGCCCAGAGGCTAAATCGTCTAATTTGGCCTCATTACAAAACATTTATTAAGTTTCTCGGCGGGACCACTGACGCTATTGACTGCGAAATCGTGACTACTTTCGTGGACACGGAAAATACCATTAGTAAAATTTATACTCTATTTGACGTGTGCGATGCCTCCATATAGCCCATTTCATAAATTTAGGTATGCACCTCTGTAAAATATGAGTGCTTCAGTAGCCCAAATCTCTTTCACAATTTGAAGAAACAGATATTGGTTTATATGAATAATTAAGTCATATGACTTGAGTCACACAAATGAATTATAAGGATCCTAATACACACGTAAAACAAAATTTGTGAGTAAATATCGATACTTGAGAAATATAATCTTTTACTTCATTTGTACAGGATCTAACTTATTCATCAACAAGTACCAATTAAGCTTAAGTTGACATAAGTTTAACTTTTACATGCAAGCACAAATATGCAGGCTCTGACATTCGAAGGATGCTTTTCAAAAAACTAAAGTCTCCTTCAACTAAATGCGTTTCTAGTGTGTTTTTTATTTACAGGGACCAGCCATGGACGATGGAAGTTGCGGCATTCGGAATCATTCCGTTGAATTGATAGGCACACAAAACACCTTTAAACTATTATAGTAAACTATATTAGTTTCAGACGATTCCACCTTTTAATTAAAATGCGGAATGGTATGAAACGTTTGTGGATTTCAGTGCGTTATTCTTAAGAGTGGTAAAATAACGCCTCGCGAGAAGGCGCTGTGCCAAAACCGACGTCAAGGAGGCGTCCCAATGCGCAATTTTTTGCAGTGGTTGGGTTAGAGTGTGCTGAGTTGTACGAACCTCTGCAGTCCCGCCCACAGCCCCAGGTAGCTCCCTCAGAGGCAACTCGGCCCGCAAGATCTGATGGGGCTCGGCGGGCTGACACCAGCAGGGTGGGAAGGAGCTAAAAAATCCCATGGGATATTAATTAATATCCCAATATGTTAAGATATTTAAAATTATATCCTAATTCGGATTCACTTAAAAAGTATAGGTAGCTAGGGTAAGCAGCAAAAAACTTTATTTGTTATAAACTGTAAGAAGGAATTGCGGAAATGGGAAGTATATCGATTTGTCAGTCGCGTGCTACAATACTCTACAGTACTGTAATGCGTACGTAATACGCATTTCTGTATTACTACGTATGTCAGATGCAGGCAGTTCTCAATTTGCGTAAGCCCCCAATGTCGTTATTACTCTCGACGAAAAACATCAAACTTGTCTTTCAAAATGCTTCTCTCCATGCCCATGACTAACTTGCACGTGCATCACGACTTTTAGACTTTCGCGTCTATAAAATAAACGCTGAGATAATAATCGGACCAGCAGTCTTACGGACAAAAATCAAAATAATTAGTCGGTTCGGTTACCGAATTCATGTTCAAAGGCTTTAAGCTGGCAATCGGTTCTGATTGGTCTTTGTCAGTTGGATCCCAAGATAAACCAGATAGGATGAAACAGTTCAAAAGTGTAACATGCTCAAGGTCGATGTGTAAATGATTTAAAGAAAACTGGAGGATGGAGAACACTGCCACGCAGAATGATGTAATTCAGTTTGTATCTGGTCAAGTAATATTTGACTTCACAGTTATGCACCTGGCGTTGCAATGTTAAGCTTGCGTCAGTATGTTCAAAACTTAAAATTAAATGATTTATGGTTCCGGAACCTAATGCAGCTGGATGACTAAAAAGGCTGCATTTGAAAGCAAAAGCACGTTCTAAGAAGTTCCAGATAGGGCAACGTAAACATTGGGTGGCAGACAGAGGAAACGTATTTCAGACGCAGATGTAGCTCTAAATAACGTTGCTATTATCCACTAAATTCCCTTAAGCTGGTGATTGTTTGCTGATCACCGTTGACGAATTCTAACGCGGATTACTGCCGTATGTTTAATGCACAGGAGATCGCTGGTTGGTCCGGTGTTTTATTCGTAGGCGATTTAAATGCATAAGACATGCGATGGAGAGTTATGCAAGCGATGTGCTCGAAGTTTGTCTCTGATCATGGTCTCTTAAATACAAAAATTAAAGTACTGCGAACGATGACGCGCAGACGGTCATAGGCCAGCTTATGGATCTCGTATTGACTGAATATTCCGACAGTGTACACAAGGTAGATTAAATGTCTCCGCCCGATCGAAACAATCAAGCAGTGCTTATTATACAGTTCAACCCAGTATACTTTAGGCAAAACGTCCTTCGCCTTACACTCCCTATTCGTCTCATAAAAATTGGAAGAATTTTTAACAGTTCACAGAAACTACAGTGTTTAGTGGAATCATATATAGTCTAACATAAGTTAAACTGTTTTAAATGTTGCACGGTTTCGTAATGCGTTTGTTGCTGCGGTATACGTCTGTATGACGATGTCTAAATAACTCCATAATCTGAGCCATAGCAATCACATCCGGGAGGCAATTATATGATTCATATACACGGTTTGTGAAAGAATAAGTCCTTACATTGAATCTTCCTAGGGTGACACGTAGTTTAAAGGGATGACCTAGGAGCATGGTCGAAGTGATGTGTTGGAGGAAGTCACCATGCTGGGGTGTAGAGTCCAAGCCATGCATGATGAGGATACTTTGTGGCAAGTGCCCTCGTAATTGCCTTAGAGGATGGCAATTTGAGTTACCTGGACGAGTCGCCTATAGAATTTCTACCCGAGCCCTTACTAGTTTTGTGGCTTGTCTCTGCACTCATTCTAGTCGGTTACAATTTCGTTGCGTCAAAGGTCATCGTCCTTAGATCGCATATTCATGATGAGACCTAAATAACACGCAGGAAATTTTAAAGAAGTAATTTCTATCGAAAGCTGCGAACGTTCACTTAATGGCGTACGAAATTATAGTTGTGACCCTAGTCGCCTCACAACAGTGTATAAAATGCAATAGATTTTTCGCCTTCCAAACGCCGATTTCCTGTTGTGTTTCGGCTTTTCGGGTTGGTACTTCGACTAGATTGCGGATGCGTGTACCCGGGACCTGGTTTTGATTTTGAAAACGCAGCATGACGCGTTTGTCGCAGTTAAACGCGAAGAAACATCTGCGTTGCAATTCTAATAATCTTTAATGTTGGTCTCGGAAGTTCGCTCCATTGGCTGCACAACTGAATAGTATCCGTAAAAATTGCACACTCACACTTCAATACTTTAATGCACTCATCAATAAATAAAAGATAAAGGTTCGTTCCCAGCATTGAACCTTGTCTAACTTCACTCTCTATAGTCCTGCGCCCAGGTTGTTTTTGTTGTTACTGTAGGACATAGGCCATTTAGGGACGAACGTCGAGGAAGTTTACCTATGGTACCCATTCCTCTTGACTTGCACAATAGACGCTGGTGCGGAAAACTTCGATAGCCTTTCTGAAATCGGTGCAGGAACACTCACATTGCGCTCTTCGTCGAGTACTCTCTCCAATAGCTAATTACACACTGGACAAGATAGTCATTTAATGATCTGTTGTTATCTTCTCCACTGCACTGAGGCAGACTAATGTCAGGCTATAGTTGGATGCAAGTGCATGTCCATCACCTTCGTGAATCCGTATAGTGCGTGCTTTTTCCTTACCGTGTGGAGAATTCCAATATCGAACGATTTCTGGCACAAAGTGGATATCAACTTAGCCCGTACTTCGGTAAGTTTAAGGGCAGCCTCACTGGCATTTTGTCCGAACCATGGCTGAGAAGTCCGTATAATTTTAACAGCCGATCTCCTGTAACTGGAACAGCACGTATCAGTAGGACTGTTTTGCTTTTTTCGACATGAAATCTCAGGCACCCCTTCGTCGAAATGTGAAGGAAACTAAACTTCATTTGAAATCCATTGTACATATGAAAAAACTGACGTAGGAGCGCTCGATAATTCTCACAATTTTATATCTCGTAACAAACAATTTTTTCTGTTCTTGGTGCTCTTCTTGAAGGAAATTTGCCAACAGTGTGAAAAGCTCATGCCTCTCATTGACCTGATCGCCAGTGAGACTGAAGACAAGCACAAACGACGTTTCAACTTTATTTTAAAAACGTACCTAAGAGTAGGCAGCCAAATGACGTCGCTTTCTACTTTCGTTATTAATGCGGCTTCAACTTGAGGGTCGCTGAAGCTTAAAGACTTTCCTCTAGGAGCAAACATCCACCAATTCTTGTTAAACTATTTTCGTCGATAGAAGTGAACTTTATTTTCCCCCATTTTGAGCGCTCAGCTCAATATCTCAGAGGCAATAAACTTTTTATTAGTCGAGATCAAACTCCACTGCAACGAAGAGTTTCTCCCCCATTAACAAACGTAAAGCCACCCCAGAATTCTACTCATCTGCCTTTTGCCTCTAAAGCGGATTCTCAATCGGGCGTCAAAAAAATCTCCCCTATCTAAAGCGGCCCCGGTTCCAACTAGTTCAGTTCAGTTCGGTTCGGTTTATTGAGGGAAATAGGCGTAGGCCTTTGAGTACCCTATTTGCAACGTAAAAAATGTGCGGTGTACAGATTGATATTCTGGGCGGAAATAGTTCGAACATGCCCATAATGGTGGGACAAAATGAGAAGGAGTTACAGGGGGTGAGCTCGACTTCTCATCGCTCTTGGCCATTCCGGAACATAAATATGTCCAGATTCTTCTTAAAACTTTGTATAGATGGTGACATCACAACATCTGCGGGAAGCTCATTCCATGGTTTGACCACCCGAACCGCGAAGGAGAACTTCCGCACATCCAGCCGTGCCTGCTGAGTGCGCAGTTTTAACGGGTGACCTCGGAGATTGGTCATGGTAGCAAATTCAAAAAAAGTCCTCGAAGGCCAGACTGCAAACCAACCCCTTTACAATGCGGAAGGCTTGCAAGAGATCTCCGCGAAGTTGCCTGTAACTCAAAGGAAAGAGGTTCAGATTTACTAGGCGAGTTGCATAAGGAAAGGAGCTTTGACCACTAACAATCTTAGTGGCTCTCCTCTGGACTCTTTCGAGGCAGTTTTGATCCTCAACAGCCCACGGCCTCCAAGCTTGTATGCCGTACTCTAAATGCGGTCGGACGAATGTTCCGAATGTCTTAGAGAAAGCCTCTTCGTCAAAGTCCATAAACGCACGCTTGATGGCGTACAGTACGGACATTGCGGTTTTTGCCACCCTCGAACAGTGGGCGGATGATTTTAGGGAATTCGTCGTAAGCACACCGAGGTTCCTTTGGGATTCGACCTCTTGTAGGGCTGCACCGCCCAGAAAGTAGCCTCTTGTGCTGGTTGATCTGGCTGTGTTGCCTAGACGAAGTATGCTACATTTGGCAACGTTGAACCGCGGGAGCCAACGGTTTGACCACTCCTCCAACCGATTCAGGTTCATCTGCAGTCTGTCTTCATCGGCAGGACCCCGAATTACACTCTATATCTTCATGTCATCCGCAAACATTGCTACTTCACAGTCTAAATCTCTTGCGGCATCGTCCACGTAGATAAGGAACAAAATGGGTCCCAGTACTGAACCCTTGGGGACACCACTATAGACCATAGTCGGATCTGATTTTACCCGACCGATGCACACAACCTGGTGTCGACCCACAAGGAAGTTTTCGATCCATTTAAGGAAGTTGCCACCGATCCCTATTTTCTTCAGCTTATGTAAAAGCCTTTGGTGTGGCACAGTGTCGAACGCCTTCTGGAAGTCGATGAAGGCTATGTGGACCGCGTGCCTGTCGTCGAGAGCTCGGGTCCAGCTCTGGAGAGATTGCAGCAAGTTTGTCGTGCAGGATCTTCCTTTCCGGAACCCATGTTGGCAGTTCGATAGCAGGCCGTGAACTTCCAGGAATTGCATCAGTTCACACTTTAATGATCCTTTCCATAACTTTGCAGAGAATGCATGTCAAGCTTATGGGCCTGTAATTTGTCGTCGCTGCCCTGTTACCTCCTTTGTGTAGCGGAGTAATATGCGCCAGCTTCCAATCGATAGGAAGTGTTCCGGTGTCAAATGACGTTTGGAAGAGCATCGACAAAGGCACAGAGAGCTCACTGGCAAGTTCATTCAGAAGTTTGGGTGGAATCTAGTCTGGTCCTGGCGACTTCGATTCGTTCAATGCCTCTAATTCTCTTCGGACAATGCCTTCTGAGAAGAGTATATCACTGACGCTTGGAGTCGGCAGTTCTTCTGTGGAGGGAGGAAGGAACCTTGCCTCGTTTGTGTAGACTGATTGGAAAAACCGTGAAAAATACGCAGCTTTATCCCTACTATCAGCGATCTCAACGCCATCAGTAGTCTTTATCAAGGGATTTGATGCCTGTTCCTTGTAGTTCGTCGGAGGTAGCTGTAGAGCAATTTTGGGTTCTGCGTTGCCTTTTGTAGCAAGTTCTTCTCGAATTCCCGCCGCGTCTGCATTATCAGCTTCCTCAGTTTGTTCCTCTGTGTCTTGTAGGTGTTGAAGCATTCAGCTTGTCTAATGACGCAGTATTTTCTCCACAATTTGTGCTTCCTGTTGATTTCTTTTTTGGGGTTGCTATTTAGCCACCCAGGGCGCTTGTTCAGTCTTACACTAGTCAGTGGGCAGTGGTTGTTGATAAGCTGCAGAAGGACATTCTTGAACAGCTCCCAGTCATCGTTGGCACTTCCCGTAAACAATGAGCCCCAGTCAAGACCGGATAAGTCTGCCCTCATCTGATTGAAGACGCCCCGCCAAACATTACGCCTTTTGTGGTCTGGAGTATGTGAAATGGAGAATAACGAATAATCCCACATAAGCACTACGTGGTCACTTCGGCCAAGGGGCGGCATGCAGGCGATCTCGTCTATGCTGTCTGGTGTTTTCGAAAAGACCAGATCCAGGCAGTTTGCCCTTTGTCCTTCACGTGTTCTCGTTGGGAACATTACATGTTGTGTGAGCAAGCATTTAATGTTTTGCTCAACAGGCGGTAATCGAATGCTGATTTTGGACCTGACGCTTGGAGGGTATTCCAGTTTGTTCCTGGTGCGTTGAAGTCGCCCATGATCATGATGTTAGGTCGACTGGAAAATTTCTCCAACTGCTCCAATAGTTGAGTGTCGGCGATTCGCTCTGTCCTTGGTGGTCGGTAGACAGTTAGGGCATCGAGACACGGGGAACCGGTAGCCTTGATGGTCAACCAGATAGCTTCCGTACTGCACGTAAACTTGGTGGTGTTATCCGACACTGCCAGACCTTCATTCACATACACAACGATACCATCACCCTGACGATGTTCTCTGTCCCTCCGATAAATTTGGTGTCCAGGCAAGGCTACTTCGTTATCGCTAATATTCCCGGACAGCCAGGTCTCAGTTACTGCTAAAACATCTGGAGACAGCTCAGCAAGGCAAAGTTTTAGTTCGTCTAGTTTCGATATGAGACTTTGGGCATTCGTGTACAAGCACCTCAGTTTGGCACCAGCCGAATTTCCTGTTGCATTTGTTACTGCTGTGAGCATTACTCCGTTATCGCAGACGTCGTGTTCTCTAGGCTCTTCCGTTACCTGATTGGTTCCATTTACATGCCTTGTTTCAGTCAGATCACTGGACGCTACGGGCTCACTTGTGTTGGCGCCTTGATCAGGTGGTTCAACGAAGGTGTCTGTTTTAGCTGAGTAGATGTCGTCGTTCTTAGTATTACAGGCTGGTTCCACTGAAACGGCATATACTTCCGAACTACCTTTCCCTTGAAGATAGCCAGATTGTGTTCGCCACCCTTCAGTCTTGATTTTAACTCCAAGACAAGTTCCCGGCGTTTCAACCGTTCCGCTGGTAAATAGTCCGGTTGAAAAAAACCTGTTTGTGTCTTTTTCTGAGATCGGTTTTTTTAAAGAGGATAAACTTGATTTGCTCTTTGTTCTCCAGCATAATTCTGAGAGGGCGAGGTGGTTGTGCTACTGTCCTGTCTTCACTCCTTTTTCCTATCCGGAATGCTTTCAGAACCTTTATTTCCATGTCTGGCGGCAGTAACTGATTTAGCAGACCATGAAAAGAAGCAAGGTCCTCTGAGACACGGTCTTCAGGTCCGACTGCATTCGATTCTGACAAACCCTGAATAACTAGACACTGCTGGCGAGCATGGTCCTCCTTACTCTGTCTTTCCGTTGAATGCGCTGAATGTGGGCGAGGACGATTTACGGAGTCATCGCTTGAACGCACACTTTTATTGTCTACCGACTGTCCCGAGCAACCCATCGGGGCTGGCTGTGACTTCGGAATCCTGTCATAGCGTTTCCCTCTACCCTTTACCCACGGGTTTATGTCTTCGCATTCAGATACGTGCTCTGTAGTGCGCTCGGGTGGTTGCCAGAACAAGAGGGCAACAGTAGACTAGATGACCCAGGTATATCGTCTCCAGGCAGAAGAGAAATCCTATCACTAACAGCAAGAGGCTTAGGTGAGATGGCTTCCGTGACAGGTAATTTTTTTGCGACATCGCTTAAGACATCGTGCGTGGGAATCGAGCCTCCCTTTATCGGCGGCTTCGCTTTCATTGTCTTGCTGTTACCGGCGTCTACGGTTTTGGCTGTTGAGTTGCAACTCGTGTTTGACGATTCCCCCGAGGAGATATTTTTCGCGTTTTTTGCACTTTGCTCTTCGTTTTTGGGATTCTAACACTGGACACGTTCTGGCCGACTACGGTCTGTTTCACGAGCGTCCTTAAATCAGCAGGCTCCTTTTCCAGTTGTTCTACTTTGATTTGAATATCTGCGCACCCAGCACAAGGCTCGTCTTCGTACCTCACACTTTTTGCGGTATTTACGCTTTTTGCACGCTTTGCTGGTCGTTGGCTGGAGGCGAAGGTAGAGCGAGCACAGGGTCTGGATGCGAAGGACAACTCACCGGACTTATCTTCCAAAGAGGTGCCGTCGCTGGCCGTACTACTACAGTTAGCTTGCTGAGAATCTTTGACTGTGCACATTATCACAGAGTCAGTTAAATCTAGCCTCTTTAAGACGCCCCCAAGAAACAAGGATTGCTCAACTGCGGCTCCCAAATTTACGAGGGAGCTTGATCTTAACAGTAAAAATGAGCCAATCTTTGAAGCACACCGACCTCAAGCACTCAGAATAACGAATTAGTTAATACACCCGTATCAAATCCATCCTGCTCCCGCGACAGGCATTCAGGTCTGATCTTGCGGTAGGTCAAACAAGTTAGATAATAGTTCAGGGAGATCTTTGCTTGTTCCTATCTTGAATTCTCAACTTAACGTAAACACCCCAGTTGTGAAGCCCACTTACACACTAGCCTGCAAAATGCAAGTATATAGCGTTGCTGATAACTTTTCCAATCCCATTGCTTGTCCGACACCCCAAGTAATAAAGCCCTTTCCTCATGTAAACTGTTTCTCAAAATCATTACGTCCGCTACCTAACATAAAATGCCCCTAATATTATGTTCGAAATTTACAAAATCCTATTATCATGCCTCCTATTTTTCCAATCCAACAAAATAACTTACCTCCTCCTGGGTCCTCCTCAAATGTTTTTCCACATAACGCTGCATCTCTAGTTACCGGTAATTACCCCACAAATTTTAGACCACAGTAACTTTGCCCTCCACCAATTGCTTCGTCCCAACAGCTAAATTTTCCACCACTAGCTGTCCCTTTTTTATAAGTAGCAACGAACGGAACCTACATATTAGGAATACACTCAGTATTGTCTCTCTCATTGCAAGATCACTCGTGCAAAATATGGCACAACTAAGAAGTGTGGCTGTTGAGTTTGACACAGACGTATTGTGCATTACTGAATCTTGGGCTCACTCTTTAATTTCAGACTCGGCACTCAATGTAGATAGACTCAATTTATACCGCCAGGATCGTGTCGAAAGACGTGGCGCTGGTTGCCTTCTTTACATCAGAGCCTCACTTGCACAGTCGCCTTATGACCTGAAAATTTCCTCCTTCTCTGGAAATTTATGTTTCGCTTCGATAATCCTTCGGCAAAATAGGAATGCCTTAGTCGGGTGTGTATATAATCCTCCTTGGTACTCCGGAAATGACAGCCAATTCTGTGAACTCCGAAAAATTGTAGAGACCACTTTTGATGTCAAGATCATCGTAGGTGATTTTAATTTGCCTGAAATCGACTGGCCCACACATACTCCTTCTCCTAAATTCAAGAAGCTGCTTGACACCATTTACTTTTTAAACTTATCTCAATACGTGCACTCTTCGACCAGGAACGATAGTGTTTTAGACTTAATTTTTACTAATGGCACCTTCCCTTTATCTATGGATTTCTATCATGACCTTTTTGCAAGTGATAATGCATTAATCCATTGCCGCCTTCCAGTTACCATTTCCGCAAAGCCAACAGTACAACGTACTATTTTTGACTTTGCTAATGTTAACAAGGAATTAGTAAATAATTTTACATGCACTCTTGATTGGCACAATATTTTTTCAAATAATGATTAAATTTTTTCAACAATTTATTACAATGCGTAACAGAAGGTCTTCTTGACCTTATTCCTCGGAAGATGTTCAAATCGAGTGCTTATTCCACCGCTGTCCCACACTTTCTTAAAAGGACACTTAAAAAGCTACAGAAGCAGCTTAAAAATCCTTCAGTGAGCTCATTATCAGTTGACCTAAGAATCGTCGGAATATTTGACTTAGCTTCGAAAATGAGACTTGCGCGAGATAGGCGTATAGTCTTGAGGTATTAATGACTTGAATGCTTCTAAATCAGTTGCTCAGATCTTCCGTCAAAGATCATCTGCTAAGTCCCACCAAGTCATTCCACCTTTGCTTAGTACT
>CACRXP010000180.1:0-11181 GCA_902702965.1 Spirometra erinaceieuropaei | reverse complement strand
GGCAAAGCAGAAATGTTAAATTCGTTCTTTGCCAAACATTTCACCATTGAAACTGACCCAATCCCTTTAATGTCTAAGTTGTCTGATGCTTCTCTTAGTATCATTAATTTTTCTCCGGAAAGTATTCAAAAACTGATAAACCATCTTCCTAACTCTCACTCTGCAGGTACGGAAAATATACCGAACTCTCTTATACAACAGCTACGAGATTTTCCTCCTCTGCTTAGCAAACTCTTTTCAGTATTCCGCGTAAATGGCTTCTTTCCGGACTATTGGAAAACTTCTATTATTATTCCAGTATTTAAGTCTGGCTGTCGTTCTGCCGTTCAGAACCATCGAGGTGTCCATAAAACGCCTTCTATCGCCAACATCTTTTAAAAAATTATCGCTTTAAAAATTATCAACTTTTGCATGGCCAATCAAGTTATTAACTCTTCCGAGCATGGTTTTTTTACTAGATCGCTCTTGTGAACATGTCATTTGTCGTTTCTCAATCTACTTACCTCTCTTCGTAATGACCATCTATCTGTTGTCGTTATTTATTTTGATCTTAGTAAAGCCTTTGATAAAGTACCAAATAAAAGGCTCTGGGATAAATTAAAAGCTCTGGGAATTCGCAGTCCCCTAATAGCCTTTATCTAGTCGTACCTGTTTAATCGTAAACAAAATGTTTTTGGGATCTTCACTTTCCAGTGAAAGCCCTATTGTAAGTGGTGTCCTACAAGGCACTGTTTTAGGTCCTCTTTTGTTCCTGCTTTACATAAGTGATATCTCGCCGGCAGTTAAACATTCTCAATCATTAATTTATGCCGATGATCTCCAATGTGTATATTTTTTCAACAAATCTACGAGCCTTCATTGCCTGGAGCAAATCCATACTGACTTGCTTGCTCTCTCAGCTTGGGGCTCAAAATGGCTAATAGAATTCTCTCCGTCTAAATGTCGCTATATGTGTTTTGGACCTGACAGGCTACTCCAACCAGTGGTCTTTCAAGGCAAACCTATGACTCAATGTACCACCATCAAGGATTTAGGTTTGAGCTACACTAATTATCTTGATCTCTCGCCACACGCTGACAGAATTATAGCCAAAGCTGCCCAGATTTGTGACTTTATTTCTTACGATTTCTATCTTCCTGAAATTAAATTAAGGCTCTATCGTATGTTCGTACTTCCCATTCTCGAGTGTTGTTGCCCATTCTTTGGTTTGATGAATGAAGCTAGTCGTTTAAAAATTGAAAATGTCCAAAGACGTTTTTCTAAAAAAAAAACTGCTAGATAGGGAAAATCCAAATATCTCCTACTCAGATAGATGTCATCTAATAAACTTGAATTTTTTATGGGTTTGAAGTCTAGAGGCAGGCTTCTGCCTTCTCTTTCGCATTACTAATAGTTCAAGTCTTCCTTGAATTTCAGCACTTACCCTAGCAGTCGCCCATACAATCTTCGCAACTCGTCCTTGATTATACCCCCTCCATCTTCCTCCACCTCTAAGCGTTCTCCATTTTTCGCTTTCAGATATACTTTCCTCTGGAATAACCTTCCAATAAATATAAGATCATCAGTTAATCCACACACATTTAAGAGAAGGCTATGCCTTCATCTGAATACTGACTCGATCAAACTTTTCGTTTCCTCATCCTTCCCAGACAACTTTCTCTATGACACCGAGAAAGGGCCACCGGGAATTTGATATGCTGCCATTAAATTTCCGTATCTGCTCACATCTCCTTCTTTTGTGAGTATTATCGCTTCCTAGGATCCCTCATCAAAAATGTTACTTTTTTCGCTTTTTCAGTATATGCACCGTGCCCTCACAGAATGTGATCTATCGACGCCCTTGGCGGAACCTTCTGTATTTGCTATACACTAGTAGTCTGGTTGCATTCCTCTTGCCCCCTCCTCGGCTGGTTTCGGCTGACTGTAGCCGATCGTATCTGGGTTCCTATTGCCTCGAAACTGGTTTTTTATTCGACAATTTGACATTAATGGTCGCATCCGACAGATGACTTCTCCCTTAATGATTCCCGACTCGAACCTTTTACTCAAGACTACATACAGGCCAGCTCTGCCTGACCCGCCTACTTGCCCCTTCATGAAATCCGTCATATAATGGCATATACAATCCGGTCCTGCCTGCTTTTTATATTTTAAGGAGAGATACTTTTTTGTTTTTCTCCTATAGTTCTAAGCCAATTATACTCATTTGTTTACGTTAGCATTTTTTTCACTGCTTGCTCAACATTCTTCGTAACATGCTACTTATCCAATAAATATGAATTGAGTATTCTAATAATTCTGTATACCTCGTCTAAAATTCTAAAATTAGTGTAACAGTCATTCCTTATTGCTGTGATAGGACCCCTACGGGTCTTGAATAAAAATTTTTATCATTATTTAAGTTGTCGGTCTTGTGCGAACATTCTCCGAACCAATTTCACTGAGAAGAGCTCCAAACCTAGGTTATTTATATTTTTGTGAAGTTTCAGATGCTCTTCAGGCCAATTTATTCTTCATACTGTTTCTCTGGTGGTCAGTACTATCCGAATCTTGAATTTGCATACGTCAAATACCTCTTTATCATGTATTGTGAGCGAATCCTTCAAGCAACACAAATCCTCGCAACAAGCATTCTACGAATTGTGTGTTACAGACCATAAACAGCGTGACTGCGTAAGCCACGAACAACCTGCATTTATTAAACATCCCTTTACTTCCACTCTCTGTCGCGTAACAAACTTTAACTTCCGGTTTAAGTAGGTTGTTCATTTAGGCGTTTCAACCTGAGTAATGACACCTTGACCACTTAGATGTATTGATGTAAATTAAGCTAGGCTTTAATCGAGAATGCCTAGTGTCCAGGAAGCTCAGGTCTTCGGGCCAAAATGAAGATACAATTTTTTAACCTCACCCATAATCATAACAACATTTTTCGTCAGTTTGGCTGAGCATATATCACCATACTCTCAATAGCACACAATGTTTTTTGCAGAACCTGCTGAACGCCGTAAATGTAATTATACAAATGTTCATAAACTGATAAATTTAATTAACGTTGCGAAGTAAATTTGTCAGATACCATGGGAGACCTGGATATATCAGCCTTCAACAGTCTCAATCTTATAAATTGTTGCTCCCCAACTGCCTCTGAAGCATGCAGAACAAACGAATTCATGCTACGCAATTTGAAAATTGTCGATGTTGTAGCCCAAACATAAAACATATACGTTAGATCTGGTCTGAAATACAGATCACTTTTATTAAGGCACCTGTGCGTTGTTAAGCGGAAGAAAATAAAGTTCACCAAGCACCTCTTTGTGAACGGAGTTTAACCTCCAAACGTCCACGTTTGACTAATTGAAAACGCCAAGGAATCTTAAGCCCTCATCCTATTTGGCTTTGTCGATTACATAAGGGTTAGTTTTACTATTTAAGCTTCAATAGTGATGTATTTTTATTCCGTTTACTGCTCTTAGCATTTTGACCACCCTAGATGCAGCAGTCCCCACGGTCTATTTATTTCTTACTCGGACATGTACAAATTAAAATCATTAGTGCATTTCCGCGAATGCAATTTCTATCTGGAATAAGTCATCTATGAACATAAAAATTCAGAAAAATCATTGTTATTCAAACGACTTATCACTTGATTTCTGTCTTCTTAACAAATTTAACATGTTAGGTGTTGAATTTACTGAATGTATCTTCCATACTAATGTGATCTAGGAGCTTCAATCTCTCTATTTGGGTTCGTTTCGAGAAGGATGGTGATGGCTCTGTATTGCGCACCGAGCGATTGAATTAATTAGCAGAACGGTGAGCAAGTGTCCACCCATCTATTCTCGTATGGAACAGAGTGCTAATACCATGGAAAGGGTTGGAGACTGTAGAATCCTGCATCCTCATACCAACTATTCGAATAATTAAATAAATAAAGTGTTTTATTTAAGACCCTTGGAGCTTCTATCATACCAAGTCAAAATAAGTTTTCACATGAATTTTTGAACGGGTAGACAGAATCTATACAGTATTTAATTGATGCCTATTGAATAAGTATTTGGATAAGGAAAAGGACCAGCGATCAGTAAAAAAGCTCCTTTTCTTAAAAAACCGTTCTGGGCTGCCCTTATTTAATAATCTGAAGTTATCCATCTGATTAATCCCAGTTGCTTTAAACCAAATAAATTGTACAGAAGCTTTTTCCTTACTTGATTAGTTCACGATGTTTAAATTTTGACTACCGGTAAACCAGGGTTTGACGGTTTTATTACATGTGCTGTTTACATCATTGTATTTTTCCTGAGT
Source organism: Spirometra erinaceieuropaei (assembly GCA_902702965.1). Taxonomy (NCBI): domain Eukaryota; kingdom Metazoa; phylum Platyhelminthes; class Cestoda; order Diphyllobothriidea; family Diphyllobothriidae; genus Spirometra; species Spirometra erinaceieuropaei. The sequence continues at coordinate 6,876 of CACRXP010000180.1, read as the reverse complement.
TTTAAAGAGAATGGCAACGCCCAAGAGGGACTATAATAAACGCAGTGTGTTTTATCATTGCGGGTGTATTGTTCGTAAACATATTAGGAGATTATCTGCACACACTTTAAGGTGAAAACCTGGCGTCAAACCTACCCTATCTAATCCAACACATAAGTCAACTGATCAATCGGCATTCGCATCCTGGAATGACAAAAACAGTTTTGTCCGACACGATAATGGAGTCCTGAGAGAAATTAACTCGGCTCTACGAGCCTCACTGCTACCTTCTCAAATATGGTGCCCCTTAGACTGGCGGGAAGCCAGTTATTGACAAGGTTCCGAACTCCTAAAGTTACTGGATAAATAATTGCATGGAGAACGATAGTGTTTATTCGAATGGGGTATTAACAGCGACAGTCTGCTAAAACGTCCCATAAACCGAAACTTCAGAGAAGGCAAATACTTTGGAAATCAAGAATTTGAAACCAAATTTAAAATTCGCGGGTTCAAAGTCTTCGGACTATTTAAGAGGACACATCATGCGTATGCAAGCGAGGTCTGAAGGACAAAAATACGGCAAGTCCAAAAATTAAAGTGAGATCACAGCACCTGCCAAACTACTAATCCAATAAGGTTTTATTCAACGTTGATTGCCACACAACTGAGTGGTTAAAATAAAATAAACAGGAAATGAATTACTTGCTTTATTCTGTACTTCACAAGGTACTGCCCTAGTAAGCAAAAAGATACTGTCGGGCGAATTTTGGGCCAAGTAGGCAGACACCGTATAGTGTCCGGCTTGTGGTCATAAAGCAGGCACTGTGATAATTAAACCGTCAGCGGACAGTAAAAAAACCTTGTTTTTTCGAAAACGACAGAAATATCGTGATTTAAGTAAGGTCATTTGGCGAGCGTTAGCTTGCTTTCGATAAATTCTCGTCAAGCCTGCACACTTATATGGGATGTAAGTAGAGGCAATAGCATGTCAGCGATGAGAGGAATCAACTAAAGTTCGTCTTACAACACAGGCGGAGTACAGGCATGTGGAGGGCAATAGCAGAAGGTCACCGGGTGTTGCAAAGTTAGTCAAACCTCGACTACCGTAGGCACGGAGCCTGAACGTGACTCCTCTGTGCGCACAAGACTGGTTTTCGTAACCTGACGAAAACCGCCTCCGCGGTTGCTAACAGGCGCTGGCCCAGCAGTTCCAGATAGCTCAATGTAACCTTATAAGTCACGCAAAAAAACTTCGTTGGAGTCCATACGATGCTCGGAATCTACAACATGTGCTAGAACGGCGCTGCTTATGCCCCTAGTTGGGCCTTTTTCCCATCCATTTGGTTGGTGTTCTCGTATTCTCTTGGATAGGTGCAGACTCGTGCGACCAATATAACCTGCTCCATAGAAGCAAATAAAGGAGTAGATGCACATTGATGGGGTCTGAGTTGTCAACCGGTCCTTGCGTTCTTTAGGTAAAATAGGGGGTTGGATACCAGTGTCACAACACTCCGTTACTAATACTAGTATTATTGCAGTTAGTTACCCATACTGTAAGCGTTGGTAGAGTTGCATTGGCAGCCGTAGTGGCGGTGGTAGTAGAAGTAGTACTAATAGTAGGATTATTAGTAGTATTCGCCGTATCAGTGGTGGTAGACGGGGGAGAAAGTTTTCTTCAGTGTTGCGACACTGTATTCCCGCCAGTGGTAGCAGTATTAGTAGTAACAGCGGTAGTAGTGGTAGTAGTAGCAGTAGTAGTGGTGGTTGTAGTAGTAGTAGTATTAGTGGTAGTAGTAGTAGTAGAAGTCCGCCCGTAAGACAGGTTGGTGGGGGAATAGACAATTCTAAGTGTTGCGACACCGTTTTCCCGCCAAATAGGGTAAGTGGAGAATAGTATTCGCACCCTTACTGATGGCAAGGTTCGAGGGACGGCTTGACGAAGGCGACTTTCTAAGAGCTCACTCGCAAAGTCCTCTGGAAACGGGACTTTGACGAACAGCGTCTTCTTTTCGGCAGTCAGTGTGGTAGTTTTTTTCGGTCGATCAGCAATATTCTTTGCGATAAGCTTGTCAGGATGTCCGTTTGTACGAAGCAAGTCCCGGATCTTTCTGAGCTTCTTCTTGATGCCATTTGTAAAAATTTTTTCGAGCCCTTTGCGCCGTGGTCCATTCTCGAAGTCGTAGGGAAAATTTTCCGAGATAGAAGAAGAAAATCAAAGTCTGTTAGTGTCTGTAGGTAGATAAAGGCGCAGTTTTCCTTTGAAAATATGCAAATTATCTGATGTTCTTACATCCACTGAAAGGTTATTTGAAGGTAAGGTATACGCGGAGGTGAAAAAAGAGCTTACAGAGATGGAGGAAGAAGAAGGAGGTATAATCAGGGAAGAATTACGATGACTGAATTGATGGCTAGCCGCACGCCAGAACTTTGAGTATAGGGGGGAGATATATTTTCACGTGATTTTTCTAAAATGTACATAGGTATTAAGGGTTTCTTTAGTTCAGTAGAGTTCTTATAATATAAGCCTGTTCTTTCGGAATAACCGGTTGCCGTATAATAATGAAAATAATAACAGAAAATCAGAGTCGGAGTTTACAGGCACCGTCAGGGAAAAGGTTAAACAAAAATTTGGGCAGAAGTGAAAACACTCGCGAAAAAGGTGGTTTTTTGTAGTTTGGAGGGTACAGGTGAGAAAACTGCTGTCCATGAAATGATGACAATCAATAAAGGGAGGGGTAACATTGTATCGGATATTATCAGTCGCCATGTCTTTTCATGAAGTTGTGACTGGACCAAGAAGAAGCACTGAAGAACAACTGTCACTGTTGGCTAAAGAAACTGTCCTTGGTGTGACCGGCCTTAGGGGTCAGAGACGACGAACGCCATCTCTACGATACATCTGATCGATGGATTCAGCACCATAAATTTGTGAGAGTTTTTCTGAATGCAAAAAGTGAGTAATAGTTCTCTTAAGCAAAGGATAATTTTGCAGAGTTTTCACATTCCTGGGTAGTTTCCGCCGAATAACAATTGCATTTACAGAAAAGAACTAACGATATCTAACGATATGTGCCAGAGGAAGAAATAAAAAGACCTCACGGTGACTGCTGCGCCGGGGGTGGACATGATGTCTTAAAGTAGTGAGTGGGTTAAAGGTACAATTTTATGAAAGCTTAAGTAGTAAAAATAGTCCACTTTTTAATCTACGAAACCACAAAGGATCAAGGCCGGTAAGTCGGCAACGTTCTTGGAACGACAAACTCCGGTGTTCCGGGGCTAAAAGTCTCTTGGTAAAAAATGTTGGACGGATTCTATTTTCTTGTGCTTAGCAGCAAGAATGAGGCTAAATAAAAACGAACAGTATTTCAGGCCAGGTCTAATGTAATTTTATAAGGGCGCATTCTAATATCGCTGTTTTAAAATTTCGGAGGATAAATGCGGTCGTTCTACGTGCCCTGGAGACTATCAGGGCGCAGTCCTCTGAAGGATTAAGACTCTTGGAGTACGATACACCCAGATCCTTAATAACCACTGGCACATTTATGTCGTGACCGTCAATTATTAATTGAAGTTGGTGGTTGTCGTCATCCACGATGCATGAGCACTTATGCCAAGAGAGAGAAAGGCGCCATGTGCGGCACCACTGGGCGAAGGCCTGTAGGCCGTTCTTTAGGGACTCAAGCACGATGTCACGATCTGCCGGCTTATATCTATATGCAACTTTCAGATCATCGACACACATGAAGGGCTTACCATTCTTAAATTAATCTGGTACACCGTTAACTAAAAGGCAAAATAATGGCGGGTTGAGTACACTAACCCGAATTACTCTACTCTTCACATATGTGCGGTTAAATATAGCATTGGAAATCTTGACTCGTTGTGTACGAGTGCCGAGGCGAGAGGAAATAAAATTCAGGTGTTTGTCACCTATTTCGGAAGTGGACAGTTTCAAGAATAGAAGAGCATGGTCAACACGAACAAAAGCCTTAGTAAAATCGAAATAGACTGTGCAAAGTTCAAAACATTGTCCCTAGATTGGAGAAGATGGTCGAATAATGAGAGCTGAGAGGTGTCACAAGACCGAGCTTTGAGGAATCCATGCTGTGCAGCATTTAGTAGGTTATTCTCTGTTAAATGACGCATCATCTTCTCTTTACTCAATGTCTCTAAGATCTTCGAAACTACAGGAATGGTGTTTATTGGCCGAAAGTAATCAAATGACGTAGATTGGCCATGCTTGGGAATAGGCGAAATGTGTTATTCCTTCCACAAGGTGGGATAGGTTTCACTTTCAAGAGCGAGATTAAATATCTTGCATAAGAGAAGTGGGAAAAGTTCATTTGCATCCGCTTTAAGAATGCGTACTGGGACACCATCGGGTCCGGGGCTATGAGGTTGACGGAAACGACGAAGTGCAATAGACACATCCCACGGAGTGAAAGCTCTAGTTTCGAGATGTGCCCCGTTCAGTGCTTGGATGGTCGGAAACAGGGTGGCCGAGTTTTTAATAAATGTTTTTGACAGGAAAGCGTTGAAACTATTAGCGGTTCACTGGGCATCAACTATAGGATTCCCGAGAGCGTCTCAGTGGTTGAGATGCTTCGTCTTTCTGTGAGTTCGTACTTTTCGGAATAAAAGTTTCGAGACATTTTATGAATGATTTTCAGATGATTGGACTTCTTTGGCTAGCTGTTTTTCTTCGGACAGTCTCTTAGCCCGCTCAAAAATATCGCAAATCACGGGCGGAACGGAAGGGATCCTTCTGAAGATGGAATCGACGAGAAAGTCTGCGTCACTTGCGGCGAAAGGATAAGTGTAGTAAAACCTAATCCACGGCATTAATTATTTCTTTACGGAGGACGAAATAAGAAATAAGCGGATACAAAATATCGTCGAGTTTATCAGTTCAAAAAATTTACATCTGAACTTAGGAAGAAATCAGTCCAATCGTAGGAATTAAGGTGTGTTGATAATTCGGTCGAGCAAGCTGATCGGAAATCGCGGAGAAAGCTGTACTTTGGGGGCTCCGTTTTTTCAGCCTCTAACGCTGAAACAACTATGTCATTGTCTGGGTCCCCGAGTTGACCTAGGGATGACAGTGAAAAAGGCACGCAACCTCTACAGAAAATTAGGTCAAGTAAACTTGGTCCTTGGGTAGGAGAATCGACGGCCTGAATCCACATTCCAAGGCGTTGGGTGACGATAGACACAGACATGGAGTAAGGAGAACCTAATTTTAGTGCAACCTGAAACCAGCAGTTGCCTTCTACCGCGGAAAAATGCGGGAGGTCCAGCGGCAGAAATGTGAGTGTTTGCTTAACGTAGACACAGCTGCCCCCACCACGGCTGTTTTGACGATCATGTCGAATGTATGTATAGCCTAGAAGTGAGGACTGGGAGTCAGCTACGGAAGCTGATGCCCATGCCTCAGTTAGTAAAACAATATCTGGACAGTGGACGAATACGAGTGTCTGAAGCCAAGGCATCTTACTTAGCAATGATCTGGCATTTAGAACAAAAACGTTTGAGGGGAAAGGCTGCTTGTTCCTGAGGAAGGTGGGCTACGCCATGCAGTGCTTGTCTGTCCACAGAACAGATGGTCCGGATGTGCCCGTCCGGTTTTGCAAAAATTCTGTGACATGAAAAGATTCGGACGCGAATAAAAAGTAGTGAGTCTTGGGGAGGAAATGACGGGCTGGAAACTGGTAACTATTGTTAGCAAGCTCATTTTCAGCTGGAAATCCACTGTTTGGATATTGTAGCGTATTCCCGCCGGGTCGAAACTGAGGAGCGGAAAAGTTAACTGACCCAGTATGGACATTATCATGAGGAATGCATTGGTAAAACAGTAATGCCATTCTCGGTAATATTAGTCTGCCTACATTATGCTCAGCTTTGCGGCTGATAGTTAGGCTTGAGAGAGAGACGAAAGGTCTTAGAGGACGAGTGGATTTCTTTACACGATCGCTGACCACTCCCTCTGCTAATAATAATTTTGTAAAGGGCCGATTTACAGGCGTTACCAAAGAAAGATAGGACACGAATCGGACTAGCAGTTTAGAAAGGGATCAGTTAACATTTTATCGAACGTTTTATGTCATCATCCTGTTTCTTGGTATTAGGACTCTTGCTACAAACAGGGTGCATGGGAGAACAGTTACTCATTGTCGGCTAAAGAAATAGTTCGTAGTGTTGCGGTCTGTAGGTCCAGTATAATTTCTCATAGGATGAAACCGGCAGGGAGAATAGAGACCACGAACTCAACACTGAAAAATTTTGGGAGCTTTTGGATGCAAAAAACTAGTAATAGTTCTCTTTGATGCATTGTCATAAAGGGAACGTCGAAGTCTGCTTCCGACATTCCTAAGGACAGAATACATCGTGACATTCAAATATTTCATTTGTAGCTCAGATCGCCCATAATAGGAGAAAAAGTCTCCATACTGAAGGTTTCCAGGATGAGTTGAATAAATGATCCAAACAGTGAGTCAGACCGGCTGAAACCGCTCTAAAATGCCTGTCGCAATGTGAAACAAAGACAGCTATTGTCGAACGGGAAATCCACACAGAAAAATACGCACAAAACAGTTTTTCGGCAAGATGTTTCTCAACTGGAGAGAGAAAGAAATGGAGAGGTCTCAAAGCGGAAGTCCTCAAGAAGTCCAGCATGTGCGAGAAAAATCTCAGAATATTGAACGGGAAGGTCATACATGCCCAGAGGCCACTGCTCTGTAGAAGGCATAAAACCTTAATTGTAGGAAACTTTTGAAGAAAGAATCTTTATTTACTCAGTCAACGAAATAATTTATCGGCATTATATGATGTTAGCTCACTGTCAGGTTGATTTGTTTCACAAAAATGACCAGTACTTTCAATTCGGTGTTTGTTCGGAGG
>CACRXP010000179.1:996722-1029671 GCA_902702965.1 Spirometra erinaceieuropaei | reverse complement strand
TTAGGTTTGGCCACCTATCGGATTGCACGTTGGCCTCTCTGCGCTTCCGGAAGGGGCTGGGAGCGGAGAGTCACGGCTGACTTGGCGCAAGACCCCTGTCGGAGCGTCCCACAACACGACTGATTCCTATCCACGGACTGGTCAAAACCCCCTTCGAGGAGAGCGTCCGCATGCAGGGGGAGACCCTATCAGCTAGCCTCAGTCGGTTTGGCCGCCAGACTAGAAGGTTACGGAAGTGTGACCATTGTGCGCAACCACGGATGATAGCTGAGTGCTATGTAGGGAGTGGGCGGAGAAACCACCACATGCATCGTGCAGGGCGATGACAAGGACGGTGACTTGCGCGTGAGCTAGGTTACAGTGATGGCAGACTTGCGGTGCATCTACCGCACCCTCTCCTCCTCTCTCACCAGGACCCAGTGTCAAGACAGAGTCAAGAAGATCGGAGACGAGGGAGGGTGCAGGTGGCTGGCACGGCGAGAACCCGCACCTTGGCGTGTCACCACACCCCCTGGTCCACAACGCACACTGACTAGTATTGCACACCAAGAAAGGGCGGCAGTTTGAATCCCAATTGGCGCAGCGTGAGCCTGCCAACACACCCCGAAATACTGGCATTTGTTGTGGGGTGCGCATTGCCGATAACGCTTGCCGGACTCCGACCCAGCTCCCCTGTGTTGGTCCAACGTATCTACCGCGTGGCCCGTTTGACGGGCGCAACTGGACACCCCGCAAACCCCTAACACACACACGCACCTCACGCGTACACAGGCGCCGGCGTCACGCCGATGGGGGCTGCAGGCGCAGCGGCAGCTGAGCAGACCGAAATGCAGACACACACACACACACTCACGCCTTCCGAGTCTAGGCCTCTAGGGCCTAGAGTAGTTGAATGTGCCTTATAGATGCCTAATGATCACCGACTTTAACACATAGATTTGGTCGTGCCCTTTTATCAGTCAAAAAGCGGAATACTCCATCGCACAGAGCTACACCCGCTACCAGCACGGAGGCATGTGTGTCCAGGGGAGGCGAGGTCATCGTCGTCGCCGCCGCCCAGCTGATACCTTGGACGGCCAAAGAAGGATGCGCCATTAGACTCCACTACTGATTTATCGCTTTTCTATGTCCGAACCCAATCGTAGTGGGTTTGCACCGTATTGACTTGGAAAATATAGAAGGATTCGAATTGAGGCGAGTGATGGTGAACTCATAAAAAGGGAGTTTAGTTTCTTCCAGAAGTGTGCTCGCGCGGGGGGATGGTGAAGAGCACAATGAAACGGGCTGAGTGGAAACAAAAGGAAGCTTCAAAAACGGGTTTTAGCGGATGAAAAAAATTGTCAAGACCGTCACCCTGCTAGAGACCTCCTCAGTTTAACTACCAGTTTTGTTCTCAACTTTTTAGACTATGAATAACTTCAGCTCGGTAGATGTTCATAGAAGAAGACAGGCGGCAAAGCTGGGGAAAATTGGACAACGGGTGTTTTTGACCTCGTGCCTCCGCACACCCAGCGATGAGGATGCTGAACAATCGCATGTTCACAGCTGCTAGTCGAAACGCGGGGGCGCGAATGCGCCAAAATCACCTGTTGTTTTGATTCCCCACCCCCTCTGCCATTTTTCGGTCTGTCTTCGTTACTACTGGCCGCCAGGTTGGGAGTCCGAGGACCGGAATCAGAGCCAGACAGATCGGTCTGCGCATATTCCTGTTTGAACAAATAACAACGATGTGGCGCCCCGCAAGGACCGACCGATGAGGAGAGCACTAATGCATTTCGGTTCGGTAGAGCTTCTGGCCCATTGGCTAGACGCCATCTGTGGTTTACTGGCGCAGATGTTGTTTGGGCATGCAGGGCGGCAACCACCTGCTCAAGGCACATGGCCAGACCTTACCACGTCCTGCACGGTTTACCCTCCGATTAGGGTACGACTGAAGCAGTTGCTGTCGTAGCATCCCTGCCCCCTTATCAGTGTAGTCATCTTATAGTCTCACAACACCTGAAATGCTCCATCGGGAGGCCCGTGATTGTAACAGAATGACCTCTCTCGCACGACCTCGGAGACCCGGCTGTGTAAGGGGGAGAAGGGGGGAGGATAGTAAATAGTGCTGATGATTCACCGATTGCAATCGGGCATTCTCACCGCCCCCCTCCCCCTCCATTTTTCAATCTTTCAAGAGGCGGATGATCTTGAGAACCATACATTTACTAACTCAGTAGTCTGAGCCCGAAGAATCCTTCGCCATGGGTGGGGAGGGGGAGGAGGGTAGATTCAGATTCGCCTCGAGTGACATTCAGTGATCGTGGTGGATACGGGGTGAGAAGAGCTATCGGCTATCAGGGTGGAGACGTCTCACCTGTCCGTGAGGTGGAGGGGGGAGTGGAGCAGTTGGGCGATAGATTTACGAGGATGGTATGTGGCCAAGACGCAGATGGCAGGATAGGTTTCGTACCGTCTCAGTTTCCCTAAACGCCAGAAAATTTGCACGGGAAGTCTGACACGACAAGGATCGTTTTTAGCACCCTATGCATGTATTCTACTGATGTGGATTTTCTTCCAGTCAATCTGTCCGACGCCCGACACTAGAAGTCGGGATGTTTCCAGCCAGAACTAAGGGATGACGGCGAAGGCTAGATCGCAGTTGGTAGCCCCGAATGGGAAGCGGACGGCGACCTTAACCCTGATCCCAACCTTAACCCTAACCTCAACCGTTACCGTTAACCCTAACGGCAACCCTAACCCTAGTCGAAATCGTAAACGTAACCGTAGCCCTTAGACATAGCCGTAACTGAGAAGCCTAACCGTAATACTGGAACCTATTCGTACGCTCAAACCCTAACCATAACCCGAAAATCGAAGCCTAAAGTCGCAACCCTAACCGGAAAGTCGGAAATGATTAACCGGTACCCTAATCCTAACCTCAAACGTAAAACGGAAGCCAAATGTGTCCGATGTGACTATAGAGGCGCACAAAATAACCCCAGTAAACAAACCTCCCAGCCACCTGTAATGCGGGTCCGGGCTTCCAACCGCGATCTAGCCACGGCGAAGAAACTGCCCAGTGGCTTTTAACGATTCAGTCTCATTTGTCTAGTAGGCAGGAGGCACAACCTCCCTCCTCCTCCTCCTCCTCCTCCTCCTCCTCCTCATCATCATCATCATCATCATCATCATCATCATCATCATTCCCCAAATTCCAATCCGTCACTATAACAGAGCCCCTTTTGAGTGCCTCAGGTCCCGTATAGACGTATGGCCTAACTGAACGAACGTCACCCTGACGAGAAATAAGCCAATGCACAGAGCGGACAAGATAGTAGCGGTGCAAGTTCTTTGATCGGTTATTGCATTTGACAGCTGCAGGAACTGGCTTGTCCGGCATTTTCCGTGTCATCACAGTGTGCGGTGTCGCATCTCAAAGCATTTTGCGCAGAGACTGATTGAACAGGGTTCAGTCGGCAATGTGAGGTCCTTCTGTCAGTCATCTTCCCGAACATAAAGTGCGACAAAAGGTTACACATATGGGATGCATTACATCGATAAAGGTCAGATCTACTGTTCAGCAGAATGCCTAGGCGGCTTCAGTGAAATCCCGGGGTATGACGAGATATGCGCAGAAGAGGAATGAGGTCTGCGAAGGCATTGTGGACGTTCTACCCGTTCGACAGGCAACGTGTCTGATGGGAAAGTCAGGTACCATACCGAAAAAATCGTAGTCATTTCGTATGGCTGAGTTCAGACCCTGCCTGAGGGTTACATGGGGGATCTAGCTCTAAGTATTGACGGTCACTTGTGGGATAGTGCGGAAACTCCTTAGGACCTAAACAGGGGTCACCGCCTTGACAGTAGACATTGCGTTCAAGGTCAGAAGAAGCAGATATTTGCAAAATTGATGGTAATGGTGAACTTGTTCTGCATCTACCACACTCCATCCTCCCTCACCCGCCTAGGCTTTGGTGTCAAGACAGAGCCAAGAGGACTGGAGACGGAGTCGGGCGCATTGGCTGACACAGATGCGCAGCCCGTCTACACGCGCCATACCCGCCTAGTTGGATTCCCCGGAGTGGAAGTGCTATAGAGGTCACACTATGGGTTGCGGTCTGAACCCACGTTCTACAAAGAAGACCGAGTAACCCCGTCATTTGACCCCCTTCCCGGCCACGGTTTTTGGCACACCCGTGATAGTCTGAAAGCTTGTCAGACTGTTTGTAGTGGGAAATATGCGCTGAATGTCATGGTCATCTGATGCGAAAATCGAGCGCAACGATTGGCAGGACCGTGTAGCCTCACACACGACCTGCCCCCTCCCGCACAGCGCAGCAGGGCGTCCGTCCAATAAGATGTTCAACACGGGCGATAGCAACTGCCTCCTCGAGGAAAACAATATGCATCGCGTCCGCGCCAACGGCTGATCACCTTCATCCAGAGCGGACGGCGTGTTCAAGGCGGGACAGTCGCATTGTTCGGTTAACAGTCTCAGCGAATGCCTGATCAGACGAGGCGGCTGCACCACACACCTGTGACTCCACGAATTTGTACTCAGCGTTGCGGCCAAAGCCCGGTAACCGCCTCCACTGGCGGGCTAAGTTACATGAAGGTGGCCAGCACTTCCCTCCAATCGGTGAAGCTGGTTCGGTCAGGAGGGGGGGGGGAGAGGAGGGGATGAGGAGGGAACCAGTTGTGTCGTAGTGGGAGGGCAGAGAGATGGTGTGTCAGGTCAGCCATTTCGTTCCGCCACCGTGCCTCTTCGTTAGATCTGGTCCTGCGTGATGGGTGTGAAAAGAAGGAGCTAGGCGGACGCTGTGAGCGTCCCTCTTAAGGCAACCCAATTCAAGTGCACGATACTACTGCTTCCCCAGGATGGTAGTACGCATCGTAGTGCTAACTGGAAGAGCTGCCAACTCCTTCCATCCTGCAGCCGGAACCGACAGGCACCTTGCAGGTCTTATAAGTATGCAACATAAACGGCGAAAGGACATGAGGGCTGGCTGCTGAAGCAAGCCACCTGGTCCGATAAGTGTGTGTTGAGGTACTGAAACATTTACTTTGATTTTTTTGATGTGTACTAAACTGGAAAAGAACACTCAGACAAGCATACAAAAGTGCGCTATGGCCTCTTAATGACCATCTTTCCAGCCAATTGTTTAAATTCTCACTTATTATTGAGGTCTGTTTGAAGTCGGTGATTTTTTTTACGTTGAAACTGGGGTAGATAACTTAATTTCATGCAAAATCCACAATTAAACAAATTTTTAAGACGGCTGCGCGATTATTCCCTTAGCCTGCTGTCTCCTGGCTTATAACTGCCGCGCAGAGTATAGAAAATGGTCCCTATCTATTGAAACATCGGGTTAGAAGCGGTTAAGCAACCTACGTGGGGTCACGCGATATTTGTGGGAGTAAGCCGTGGTTTAGTAGCCCCACCTGATGGACACAATACTGTTGGGGTTAAGGGTTAGTTTTAGCGGCTGAGGTTTAGGATAAGGAGTTATAGTTGGGGGTTAGCACAACTATTTGTCAACCATTTAAAGTACAACCACGCCCTCCCAACTATCAGCAATAGCTTTTCTTTTGCATACAACTACCTGACCTCGTCGCCTATGCGTTCCCCGTCTCCACCTGCCAAAACCCTATTAGTACCGGTCCCGCAGTAGAGGTGACTGGGGTTTGTTTACTTCAGAAGGGGCCACCAAACCACATCCGACCTTGTGCTGGACCAACGCGGGAATCAACTCAGGGCACAACACGCGGTAATTAAGTTGTCTACCCATAACAAATGTCACACATGGGAGTGTGGTGCCACGCCTAGGCGCAGATTCGCGCCGCGTCATTCATACACGCCCAATCCCCGGATCTGATGGCTGATCGGCTCGGACAGTGGAATGGTGCCTGAGAGAGAGAGAGAGAGTGAGGTCGACTCTGGGAACTCCGGCACCACGGCACTCAGTGCACATTCCGCACCATAAACAATCTGACGCGCTCTCATGGTGCGCTAAAAGCCGTGACTTGGAAGCCTGGCAGCTGACGATATAACTCGGTTCTCCTTTCGGGACGGAGAGTCAGGTGCAATGGGTACTTAGTGTGGCCTCTATGGCATTCCCATTCAGTTGGGATCTGAGCCACCCATTCGTCGCTTCTGTAAGATCCTGGCAGTGTAAGGCACACTTAGACTGGCTGTCCAGCTTCGTCAGCCACTGCACCCGGTCCCGCCTTCGGTCTTTTTGACTCTGTCTTGACGTCAGGTTTGGGTTGATGGCGGGAGAAAGGGTGTGATACATGCATCGCAAGTCCACTATCAGTTCAAACTACTTCACGCGCACGTCACCGTCCTTACGCCCGGCATGATGTGGGGGCACACGGCAGAGATTACCGGAATCGGCTGTCGAACTTCCTCTATTGGGATATTGCGTGAGTACCAGGAAGTCTCTTTATGGGGGTATTTGGGATCGTGAGAAATTGTTTCAGCGAAAATACGCATATAGCGTGCGGACCGCAGACTCTGGGGACAAGTAGAAAGTCGGAGTGTTTTAAATGCGCAGGTATTAGTGAATTTTCCAGAACTCAAACACCTCCTGTCTTTCGGGACGAGATATGGGGACGACGCAGTTTCTTAAAAAATAGTAATCAAAAATGATGCATGGGTAACCTTCCTAATAAGTGGGACTGAATTCCCGCAGGAGTCAGGAATAAATCGGAAGCGCGTACATCATGCGATGGAGGATTTTTCCAAGTTTAATTCACACAGGGGGTTGGATAGATGTCTATATAAAAGTCGGTATCCTCCTGTATGAGTGCGTGAGTAACATGTCCTAGTTAAAAACGCATCAAGAGAGTTTGACCGATTTTTTATGAGTTTTGGAGCAAAATGTAGTTCTAACAAAATACATCACAACAATAGGCGTCAATGTCGTTCAGAGTCCGAAAGTGAACTTGTCTGGCGAAAATGGTTGCTTCATGAACAGTTTCAAGTCCTAAGGGGCACGGTTCCGACGAACAGAAAAGTACCAATGTCAAACACCTTGTCTTCCACTGATAAATACCAGTTTTATGGACACGAACATGAGATTTGGCACGTGAATAAGGCCCCTCCCCCAATGCCTCATAGGTGGCATTAAACCAAATTCCAGGGAGTACCTGTTCCCCTGTCCAAAATTTAACCCTAATCCGAGCCCTAACACTAACCCTCATAGTCGCAATCCCCGTAGAATTCAACGCAAAGGTCACATGGAATGCCGGAGGGCCTACGTTCCCGTGCTGTGCCGAGCATGAAATGTTTGTACTCTGATACACGACAACGTTATTCTTTCGTTAAAAGGCTTCAGCCACCGACTTTTAAATGGTGCAAAGTGTCAGCAAAGTAGCAGCCCAAATTTCGACGAAACAAAGTATCACCTGTATCCCCCAAAACCAGCCTTGATTGGTCGAAATATCAATCGCAGTTACTGCACAGGGATGCTTAGGAGGCCGCAAACCTCCAATGAACGACAGAGAAGGATGAGTTTGCTGCAGGGCCAAACACATCAGGAAGCTCGTTAAGAGCCCTTTTGAGGACGCCGCCCATGAACAAGTCAGAAAGTGTGAAGAAATTCTGGACAGTCAGAGTCAGTTTGTTCGACGTCTACAAATAGCAACCGATGCCATCTAATACTATCAGTTAGTAAATTTCTTAACTCTACTAGGAATAAAGTAGAGTGTCGAAGTTTATGGGAATTTGATTCGATCTTAAAAGGGAAATTAACCGGTTTAGGTCTTCTGGTGTCAAAAATATTATCTGCGAAAAATGAATCAACTGCAAAATATGCGCTAAGACTTATGGAAAACAGAAACCATTTTTTACACATCTAAACACCAACAGACATGGCAGATACACCCAATGTCCCCTGATACTTTGTCCTTGGACTAGGAAACTCGCAGGTCGCTTGGGTCGAACACTTAAGCCAAACTTGCTTCCTACGTAGCTAGTGTTTCTTCATTTTACTTAAGATGCCAACTTACTGTTTACCCGAACTGATTGGAAAACTTGTAGGAAGTTAAGTTCCCTTCCGATTCTCTATTTGAAAGGAAACTTTTTAATAATGTTCGGCTAGTAATATCGTGTTTTAGAATCTGACACACGCCTTTCCCATACCCTCAAAGTTTTTAAGCCTTCTCTTATCTGCCATCCGGCGTTTATCAGGGAAAATCAGCATAGCTCACTGGCCGATTTCAGACATCCGCGAGCATTAGACAATATGAATATATAAGCAAGCGGCAACGGAATGTTGTTTTGGACCGCAAAGACCGTAAGAAACGCGCTTGTTGTTGGTCCTTTTTAGGGAAAGCAACCTATTTATCACAAGCAGATCAGGTAAGCGAAAATATGTATGAAAAATTATCTTCAAAGTCGGAGTCAACTCGGTTAAACAAGAGTTTCACTGTTTATGTGAAAAGGTGTAGAGCCTGTGCACGTACAACACACTCTGTCGTTGAAAAAGTGCATGCTACTCCAGAGGGGATACCTTTCAGGCGCAGATTATTACGAAAATTTTCACTCGAAATCCAGCATGTGTGGGCTGATTTGGGAGTAGTTCTCGCGCCCAAGCGTGACCTTAGCCAGGCGCTCCTTCTTACGCCAGAATATGACAAGCAGCCCGAAGGTATTACCAGTAAAGACGGGAGAGACTGAAGTAGCAATTTCAGATTTTTCACCCGTCACTGGACCGTCACAGTCAAATTCGGGTACCGACGGTCCGGGGTCGAACCCGGAATCTTTAGTGGTCGACCGATTTACTCAAACGATCTACTACCAAGCCTGCATCCTGTTGCCTGCGAACGGAAATGTCAAAAATTGCGTAAGAATGGTGCCCACTGCTCTATCCTGGTTGCCGAAGGGAATATGGTGTGATTCCGATTTGTTTTGGAGGCTTCACCTGGAGTGATTTACGAATATTTTGTGCCTGTTGGAGCAGATGTTGGAGGTAGACGTCCTGTCGGATAAAGCTTGTAAAAGTATTGCCCATAACTCCCGAATATAATGGTAATAATAATAATAATAACAGGCTCATTTGTCGCAAGCCACGAAGTCCATTTTTGTGCCCGTGGTGGTGGTGCAGTGATGACTTGTGCGCCACGTTGCGTAAAAATTAGGAGGACTTTGACAGCCTGTAGATCTCCCTCTCCGCCTACACCCAAATGTTCCAACACCAAGGGTGATATGCGACAGCATACGTTCCGCGGCCGAAAAATCGATATCGCGTCTACGCGTACCACGTACGGGCTGAATAATTGGTCCCGGAGCACACGTCCTCGGTGGGGGTGGTGTCGGAACCAACTTAAGTGAGAGTTCTACAAAGGCCGCATCCAGAAGAAACCTGACCCTCAGTCATGAGTAGAACTGACTAATCACGACAGCTGGCGAATTTGCAATTTGTGACTTTTAGCATGCCGTAGTAGCTTGAAATTCTGCTTAATTGTTTGTAGGGGGAAAACGAAGCATTGGGTTCGGGGTAAACCAACCCCTACACGTTCTCTCTCTCTCCCTCTCCCTCCCCCCCCCTCTCTCTCTCTCTCTCTCTTTTGGGTTGGAACCAGCCTGACTAGGAGCTGAGATTGGGAGTGGTGCCCGAATTCACAATCAGCCCAGTGTATATTAATGCGTGGAGTGGCCGACTGATGAACGGAGAGCCAGGTTTCAATGGACCCCTACCTAATCTGAACTTTATGGCACTCCCACTCAATTAGGATCCGAGCCATCCTCCTCATCTAATTGTGCGAAATCCTGATCCTTTATTTGCACATAGGGAAGGACTTCGCAGTGGGACAGCAATTTCGAGCTTGTTCTGTATGTGGTGCAGACAGCGGCACTGTCTGTGAATATAGTAAAAATGTAGAGCAGCGGACCGACCACAATTTCGACAAATATCCGCTGCGGAGAAGACGACCAGAAACACCTATCTTCCAGCGCTGTCGGTGGCAATGTGGTGACAGGAGTTCTTTACTGCCTCACATGAACACGGTCATGGATCAACCATTCAACTGCTTTGGTAGCTGAATGCACCCAGGCATTGTGCCAGGACTTCAGGCTTTAACGGAAAAGTAGAAGGGTGAGTGGGAGCAATGCTCACGTGCGACGGTCGGGTCCAGTTGGAACGAGGATGTTGGGAGCTGTGCAATGACTCACCCACTGTCAGCTGACGCGATAGTGGAAAAACCAGACAGTGTCACCAGCGCCTGACGCAGTTTCCCCCCACAGGACCCTTTTAATCAACGGACTGAAAAGTGACGCAGGCCAGGGTGATGCTTGCACACACAGAATTGGCGATCGCGATATCTGCGAGGTGGTTTGAAGTCCAAAGGGACGGTCAGCACAAGAGTATCAAATAAACCCAACGATGACATTCACCTCACCGGCAGTACGTTTATCGCCGCTCGTATAAAAACCTCGACAGCCTGCAGCAAGTGACTGGGAATGTCTCACTGATGCGCTGCCTCCCCCCTCCTATCCCGCCAACACGAGGAGTCGTAACCGTTCGTCCCACCTACCCCCTCCCCTTCAAAAGCAAACCCCTCGCATGCACCAGTGTTCTGTTTGTGTAATCCCAGATGGTCTCACTTTCTCACCCATTCCTTTCGTCTAACGACGGGTTGGTGGAAGTTCATGAGTACAACTCAGTTTCTTTCCAGAGAGCCCCCTCTGTCTATCATATGGGTTCAGGATACATACTGCAAATGTATAGTCAGAACAGCATTACCGACAAAGGCAAGGGAGACTGGAGTGGCCATTTCTGGTTTTTTAGCCGTCGTCATTCAGCCATACCGTGAGCAACAGGCCAAACGCAGACATCTGATGCACATTCGTTGCCGATTATCAGCAGTCTTGGTGAGCTGCTTACTTATAATATGTGGTATGTGTCCTAAGGTACAACGTTTGTTGTCACCAGTAGCAAGCTGGTGGACGGACAGAATGGGATCGAGTGAGATCCCAACCACAAGAGGGAAGGTCACGCATTTGCTTGGCACATATATATATATATATATTCTTTGGGAAAAATACAACTTCTGTTGCGCAACGTTTCCAGACTGGTTCGCAAGCTCGTCACTAGACCGTGGGTGGCGTTAAAACACTAATTAATTAACGGTGTCTAACAAAGGATTCTACAGTTGACCAACGTCTGCGCAAATATGTGTTTATTGAGTTTTGCCATCATTTCGGGATTGACCGCGCCCTTCTGAGTTTGTTCTTGAGGATTATTTTATGCTGATTGATATGTGCCTCATCCGAGTACATTACCTCCAGTAATTGACGGCCTTTCCCTATTGGACAGACGCCAACAATGCGAGCGTTCTCCCATGCAAATTTGTGTCCAGCGTCCGGTGTGTGTATGGCTATTTTGAATAGTTGGTCTCATCTCTTCATCTGGGTCTCCTTGCCAGCTTCAAATTAATCATTCCATCGGACAGTCTTACAGAAGAGGAACAATTCACAATCGGCAACAGTGCTGTGCAAGCTCTGAAGAACCCCTGACCGCATAAAATTACAAAATTCATGCACTGGAGAAAACACTGGAACGTTTTGCTGGAAGAAAATTAATCTCAGGAGTTCTTGCTAAGTCTTTGAAAGATGAACCAATGATTACCAGGATATATGATCTTTCTGAAATTCACAAAACTGATAATCTGCTGCGACCGATAGTTTCCCTAATCGGCGAACCCAACTACAAGACATCAAAGTGACTGTTTAATCAACTGGTATAATTGGAAGTAATCTCGCCCTTCCCTTCGATTCCGCTAGATTTAAAAAAGCGCTGAACCGAAGAACTTAAAACCTACATCGCTGATGCGATTGTGGACGCTTTACTCCAACTACTAGATCTCTGTGCGGAAATTAATTTTAAATTCTCAAAAAAGTCGTAACAACAACTAAAAAGCGCTCCCGCAGATTCACCTATATCTGGTTTCCTGACGGAAATCAGAATGCAGAAATTAGAAGCTGCGGTTCTTCCCACAGTTAACCCGAAACTCTTGCCGGGTTTTGTAGATGACACGTTTACCATCGTCAAGAAAAAGCGGTTAAATCTCCTCCACACAAATCTGAACCCTATATTACCAGGACTTAAGTTTACTTTCGGAACGGGGGTTTATGAACGACTCACATTCCTGAATTTCCTCGCAAAACGCAGAACTGGTTGATCACTTCATACACTGGTTTGTCTCATAGAGACATACTCAGAAGTCATCCTACATTTCAGAGTAAGCAGCCTTATCCTCACAAACTTGGATAAGTCTTTAGCCTTTTGAATCGGTCCGAAACGCACTGCTCTGACGAAGAAAGTTATCGGGCAGAAGTGAAATGCCTTATCGTAACTAATTTTCCAAAATAGGCACCTTCGTGACTTTGTACGCCGATGCATGAAACACCAGCAATTCAATGAGAAAGGTATTCCCGATGCCACAACCGCCTTGTCGTCAAAAGGAATCACCTGGCGAAATTTCCACTACGTGAAAAATGTATCTGAGCTGGTAGAAAGACAGATAGAAAATATATCGAAAACGCGTAGCGTACCAACAGACTACTGTCTTACGGACACAGCTTTGGGGAATTAATGTAACATCTGAACTCTATAGAAAAAGAAGACGACTGCCATATACCTTCTCTACATATGCTTGTGAGCAAAAACGGACGATTGAGAATTCAAAAAACGGCCTAAAGGGGAACGAAAAATGTCTTTCGTATTCTGCGTTGCCATAGTAACCAGCCCTTTTAGTATAAATTAACTGAGTGAGAACACTCTATGGTTGTTTAGAAGCACATGGCAGCAAGCCGGGTGAGAAATGTGCCGATGTGCATTCCGTCACTGATGGATGCCTGCCATTTTTTAACGATATCGTGACGAAAGACCACGGAAGAGGAGAACTCGAGTCGAAGCCGAATGGCTGGAGCGCCGTGTCTTATTTTGTTAGCGTGTCCGAAGGTACTTTTTCTCGAGGCAAATCAAAGTACTCTTCCCACTAGTGGAAGACATTACGCGCTTGAACCTATTATGACGCACCAAAAGTTATGACCTGAAAGGCTGCCAGTGGATGCGACAACTCGGTTCTTCTTTGGAATGAGTGCCAGCCTGCAGTGACTATCTTGGTCCCCCGTGCGGCATACGACGAACGTCGACGGGCAGTCATTTCAGTCACTGTGGTCAATGCCAGTTTCAATGGGCTTCAACGGAACAAGCTGCTGGTATAGGGGGAGGAGTGAGTCGGATCCAAGTCGGACTGCGAGCTTTGGGTTCCACAATATCACCAATCAAAGAGGCCTCAGGACTATCACGAGACACCAACAGTTGGGGCTTGAACGGTTGCCAACCGAGGGAACAATTCGATCCGCCTCAGGTGTGAAAGTTGGGCTGCAGGGAGACCTTATAAATGTGACATTTATGACGCTCCACCTTGCCTGATACTCGACACCTGCCTGAGTGGAGCCAGATGCGTGTGGAATTAAGGACCAGGCCGCGAGGGTACGCGCAGACGAGCGGTTTATCGTGGCCACTAACATCAGCAACATACTTATTCCGTAGTATTGACTTCAGAAGGCAGTGGGTGTGAAAATTGAACTACAGCGTAAGCCTCCTTCACTTTACATAAACTCACTCGCAAATCAAAGCTGCATCCGCATCATGATGGACTCCATCGCTGCTGTTCGAGTGTGCAGGCGGTTCTACTTCCGAAAAAAAACTGACTTCCTTTCGGAAACAACGAACTTACTCTGTTACTGGTCGACCGTCCCGAAAAGCATACTAATTAATTAAATAGAAAACCGCGCCCTTTCGTTCAGTTTGATGCTGCTAACAGCTCCAGAGGGGTATTCCCTTGCCGAAAAAGGGCGGATGTGTTGGGCAAGCAAGGAAATTTAGGGAGAACGCTGGAAAAACAGTAAGATGCGCGGAATGTTTCCACTGGTCGTCGACAGATGTGGCCCCCCAGATCCGCAAAATAGGCGTCTGCAGTTATTCTACCCAAAAAGGTTGGACTAGATATATCGAAGAAAGGGTCTTTGTGCTTTGCTCAATGTAATAAAATGTGATCTATATAACGAAACTGTGCATACGATTGAGACGAGGGTGTTCGATCGGCGTATTCAATCTGTAGTTTTTCCCACACAGTTCCGCTGACAGAAAGCATTTGCCTCTTACCTGACTTTAAACGACAGTCATAACTTCATATGACCTGACTGACATAAACTGAAATTATTACTTCTGTAATATGAGTCACCCAGTTCCAGCAAAAATTATCAAAAATACAGTAAGAGGGGTTTTGAAGTCCCAACTAGCCGGACAACACTGGAAAAAAGCACGAACATTCCTGGGAACTTTATTCCTCGACTTCTTCTAAGCATATCTAATATTTTCAGCCTCAAAAACTAAAGGAATGGATCACTTTACAGGTCTAGAAAGTAGACCGCATTAATATGTTACAATATTGGCCTCGAACACCGCGAGACTACTTCCATGAGGCGGGAATCACGCCATGGGCAAAATAAAATCGATTCACTGTCACAAAGAATGAGTAGTAAAACAGCACATGAATACAAGGCTTTGAAAATTGACTCACTGGAAGTACAGTTTTTGAAACACTGTGGAAAGATCCAGCACTCGCATCCGGCGTAGGCTTCAGGTGGTGTCAGTTGTTGAGGGGTCATCTTATTGAGGACGCGTCCCCTGTGCTCGCGGGAAAACGAAGCACAGAAGGAACACAGAAGCAGGAGGCCGAGGGAGAAAATGCTGATTTTTAATACAACCATTTGCGGAAGCATTGGGTGAAAAAAAGTGTGCACTGGTAGATTCTTCAGCCGAAAACGACGAGCATCCTAAAATGAAAAAATAATACTGAAGTTCTTTGCTGAAAACCTATAACAGCCTTCCGAAATGCCAGAAGATTAAATAACATCTATAAACAGAAGTTTAGGTTATCAAGTGGCAAAAAGGTACAACAGGTTCTACAGCTCAGTTCTAATAATGAGACTAGTAAAAATCAGAGTTTGATTTCGTATGGATGAGACATTCACCAGCACACAGTCACTGAAAAAAGTCCTAGGGGAAACAATTTATACACATAACCTTGTCCCAAATGAAGTACTGACACGTCCTTACTGTCCCAAATCGTGCCTTTGTTCAATGACGCACTTTGTTAAACTTTTGCGTGTATAATGCACAAAGCCCTCAAACTCCCAACGACCGAAGTTACTCCGCGGAATATTTATGGGCATTATGGGATGGCCTAAAATTAATTCCGAATTTCAAGCATCTAGGGAGAAGATAGAACTAAGCTTCAATTGGATAAAAACCAGAAAATTAGACTACTCCTGATTGAAAGGTCGTCCGGCTGTTTGACGGGTTCATGCATATTTCTCCGCTCAGTAAAGACTTGACGCGCAGTTGCTTGTGTGTTCTCATAACTGACGATGCTTTAGTCAACAGTTTCACTGAGTCCGACTTAAACTGGCTAAGTGTCCAGGGTGCTGTTATGGAGGCGAGTGGAAGAGGCGTGTCACGAGGGATAAACAAGGTTTGTGCCGAAAAAAAGCCAAAGCGTTCTCCCATTTCTGAGTGAAGATGTTACATTCCCCACTTTGACTTTCATGCTTCAGCTTATTCACCATGAAAAATTATTACTGCCGCAGAAGGTAAGGGAACCACACTGAGTTTGAGGGCGTGAGGTTGGCGTTGCAGCCAACTTCATCAGGGAACTAACTAGAAACATTCTTCGACTAAAAACAAACACCAGCAGTAGAAGAAAGCGTTTTAATGATATACCTCAAAATGAGAAGATGGTTTTAGTAAAGCAAGGAAAAACGACATGGGAATCCGGAGGTATGAAAAAATACAAGCATTTTAAAACCGAATGGTAGGGAGTATGGTACGAACGTAAACATTTGATGTGATGGAAAAGTTTCAGAATTATGTTGAAAAGGAATTTAAAATGAATGAGCAATCTGATATTGGAAGGTAAGATAACACCAGGGCACCAGGAAGACTGGTCATAGGCGCCAGCGAGGAACACACTGAATTGACTCCTGCATGTTAAAGAGCATTTTGTAACGAATATCCGTGAGAGTAACCAACAACTATATCATTAGGATACTTTATGCATGAGCAGTTGTTGGCAAACTTGTGATTATTAGCTGGAAATAAGTGAGGTAATAAGGTAGAACCTCGAGGTTCTCTATAATTATCAGGCAGAATCGATTTACGGTTGGAGATGTCATAATTTGTGTGCGAAAAATAATCTGTAGCCACAAAACCCTCATCAAGGTGTGCTTTTTATGAGGTGGCGCAGAACACTGTAATAGGTTAAATGGTAATCGCCAAATGCGCTCGCAAACACATGAAGACTCGTTGCTAGGCGCTGACAACAGACTTAACCATGAATACAACGTATTTCACAGTGCAGAGGCAGAATTATATACGAAAATGAGGTGATTTTGTCTAACCAAAATCGGCCAGTGAGTAATTTGGTGGGGAGGTATGGAATGCGGACAGTTATAAGAATACGTCAGGCATATTACACATTATATGGTCTATAAAATGAGGCACAGCATGTGTTAGTTGGGTAGAACAATATCTATGACAAAGCAGCGATACATCTTCAAGTTTAAACATGTACTCCCAATAATCCTTTTTACACGGAGTCACTTCTGAAAAACCAGGATCCCTTTGATATAACAAGATCGGTACCATCTCATAAACTATCTACCGCGTTCCCAACTGATTCACTAGGGCAAATACTGGATTCCAAGCGGTGGTGAAACCACCATACAGTATCGGCCGTTATAAAAAAATATGTCCCTGTACACCGCTTTGATTCGATAAAAGTGGAGTAATTAGAGGTTAGTTACGCCAATCTCACCAATCTTTGATGTCTGTGTGGAATAATTCGACCAAAAGATTCTTATTTGCATGCCCGAATGGCCGACAAAGTTTAACTTTTTTCCGCCTATACACTCAGTTAAAGTTGCCTACTGTAGCGATCAACTTCGACTACATAAAGCGTGGAACTGTGACCCCAGTAGCCTAACCCACAACACACCATGCCACGCAAATCAACAAAACGACGGTATGTGATACGTCTCAGAATTGATCCTGCAAAATATTTGTTTGCTAGTCCCCGTCATACTCCTGAAGATTCATTCCAGTTGGAAACCATGTAGTAGATCACATGAAGATTCAGTTTTTCGTCCCATTTCGAGAGACAAACCTTAATATGAGACAGGCAAATCAACAGAGCGGATTCGAAAGGGAAAAAACAAGACCTTAACTGGTCGGTGAACACAGAAGTGTGGCCTTTAATCATGCTAGAGCGAGCCTTACATAACGAAATAAATAACTCTGAAAGTTAATTCTTCGGGGCTCACCAATAAAGGAACCTGAAGCATAACGAAAAATAATCAAACTGAATTTAGGGAAATTTCAAGCGAACGCTAGTCGATATATCGACTAGCGTTTTAATAAAAAGCCAACTGTGGTAAAAGCTATTTTAAGCGCTCCTTGTTACTGGTGTAAATTGTTATATAAATTACTTTCGGTGGCGCCGTTTCGCCAAATATTCAAACAGACGTATGCATTCTTTCTCGGAGAGTAAGAGCTTGGATTAGCGTTCTCCGATCTGAGAAACAATTGTTTCTTAGGCAAGATGAGAAAACGCGTCTCAGAAAACATGTAAAGAGACGTTTACTGATAAGGACAGATTAGAGTGGAGTTGTGTGCAGTTATTAAATACGTATTAATGAAGTTGAGTGCACAAATTTTGACTAAAAATTCAAAATTGCTTTCGCGTTGTCAGGTAAGCCTGACAGAGGTGCTTCGTAAATATGCATTTTCGATCTGATATCCATAGATACCAATTAAAAAATACTGCAGAAATCGGGCATACTTGAGGCGAGTAGATCGGGTAACCAGCTGACCAGCCTCAATCGAACCGGCGCCTTCGGCAGGTCCGTAACCTTCAGTGGAACGAACAAACAACTTGACCTTATACGTGTTTTGATAAAACCTATTATGTTTACGCAAACAGCCCTCTGACCTAAATTCGTCATCAAAATCTTAGACTTTTTACAAAGAAGATTACTGATTTTCCGCGCATGTTTCGTTCGGAAAATAGTTAAGCTCAAATTCCAACTGACTTATGCTAGTGGACACAAGATTGTTTCCCTTGAATTAAAGATTATGTTGTCTAAAGTTCTTTTTCCTAGCATAAAAGTGCATGTTGGGTAGTCGGAATAGTCGTCAGGTACTGCTCGAGAGTATTCCGTTAATCAGGGGAAATTGAGCGCCGAACAACCTACACAAAGGCGGGTTACTAATTTTCCGTACGACGATTACCTATTTACAGAGTTCGGCCTATTTTGTGTATTTGAGGGAAAGTCTTACATCATTCAGCTTCCTTTTATTACATACATGTCAGAATTATCCCTTGACAATCTTAAAACTTTATTTTACCAATTGGATGCAGACCTAGAATTTTGTTAGCAGAAATAGGCTGAAGTCACATAATTGTATAGTCCATTTATTGCTGTGTTTTCAGATTACCACAGACTGGGACATAGTAATGGTTTCTTCTAGGCTTTTCCATTGATGAGAACAGCGATAGGATAAACAACTACGCCATCACCTTTTTGTCATGATCCTAGAAGTCTTATGAGATACTCACAGATACTGTTTGCAACGGTGAGTCGAAATAAGTTACTCTACAGGAGGGTAGATTTCAAATTAGGCCTTTACTTATAGCTCGTATGAAATAGGCTAGGTTTGTTTAGTTTTCACAGATGTGTTGAACTTTTCTTGATGTACGACTACTTTGTTTTTCGCAGTCATGCTGAATCGGCAGTCTGCAGGCCTCGTTAGCATGTTAAGAACACGCCTTTTTAGATTTCGAGGCATTTGGAGATGCTGCCTCCGTCGAAACTGCATCAGCCTTCGTATGAGATGTATTTGTCGGCTGTTCTGCTC
Organism: Spirometra erinaceieuropaei; assembly: GCA_902702965.1. Lineage (NCBI taxonomy): Eukaryota > Metazoa > Platyhelminthes > Cestoda > Diphyllobothriidea > Diphyllobothriidae > Spirometra > Spirometra erinaceieuropaei. Next base: position 1,010,697 of record CACRXP010000179.1, on the reverse strand, counting down.
TGACCATTTTACAGCACTCCTCAGAAATAGGCAGTTTTTATGTCTTCTGATGCCTCTACTATACAGAACAGGGAAGGTAGAACATAATTACCCAGCTGCCTACATAAGCTTCCGATATTTCAGACAAAAAGGCACGTGCAATACTGTGCGTGCCCTGCTATAGGAAAGTACCAAGCACGCTGCAGGTTTGGCAGCCTTATCCGGCGATCGCCAGATCGGCCGCTTCTCATGACGCCCTTCGATCCGTTTATTGCTTCTCGTCAACTCGCTGTTGTTACTGCGCAATTCTTAATTCCAACGTGGCGGAAAATGGAAGCCATTCGTCACCGCACTCTATACTGAATGACTGCAAGTGGACAAGACTTAAGATCATGCTTCTCGGCCGACACTTGCTGCAATTATTTGCTTGGCTGCTTGTACGGTCTCTAGCGTAAGTGAAGTTTGCCCAACCTAGTCCATTTTTCCGGAGTTGTGGGTTGCGAGCCCTCGTGTTGTCGACCTATGGCGCAATCTCGAAAGATGGTGATCCCATACGACCGGCGATCCTTCTTCGGAATTTGCGATGTAGTCGGGCATGAGCAATTGAAAATTTACCGTCAGGGGCTTTGCATAATTTGGAAACTGCTCCTGACTCCTAAGGGTCCAATGACTTACTCAGGTGATCGAACATCTAACGTAACCTCATCGAGCGGCCACTTTCTGCACTCAAAACTACATCACTTTCTCCCGTGTTTCCTTTTTCACGTTTGGAGTCTGAGATTGCGAAGTTTACAGGTGTTGGACTTTTTCTTCAAAGGTAGGCAGCCTCCTCTTCATCCTGATGTCAGTGATGTCTTCTGCTTCGCATGCCCAGTCTAACCTCCATCTATTCCCAATACAGCGCCAGTTGCTGGTACCATACTTCATTGAGGTGACGACCTGTCGCTGCCTTTCCTTCTGCTATTTTCTTCTCTCGGCAGAACAAGCGGATCAGATGGGCCAGCCCAAAAGTAGTTGAGTTCAACCTTATTGGCAAAGTAAGTTCTCTTAACAACTTCTACGCCTATAACAACTTAGATGACGGCCGTTTCCTGGACGACACTTGTAGGCGGCTAAATGTCATCCCTCCCACAGCAGCTGACCGTCGGTTTCTCAACCTCGACTCCTTCATCCAGACTGGCAACAATTCCTCAATTACCACATTCAGTAGCAGCAACCTTTCCTTGAACATGGGCCGCCGGCATCCCTTCCTATGGATCTTCGTCGTCGCTGGAGCCACCGGTGTTATCCTCGTTGGAGGCTTCCTTGTTCCTTTCGATCTTCTGGTTGACTGTAGTCAAGCCCGCATACGCGACCGGACAACCAATCTTTTCCTCCCCAGTATTACTTCCTCTGAGGCGTCCCGCTAACTTGCCGCCCAAGCCCTGACCCAGGTAATACGCTTCGCCAGCTCCTGTCCAGGTCTCACCTGTTTCAGTGTCAGCTTCTCGCTTCCATCGCTCGATGTTTTTCATCATACATGCGCGTATCATTGACCCTCTAGTGTTTTCTCGCCTATCAAACTCGCACCTCTATATGTATGGATGCTGTTAAGGTCAGAGTAGAGTATCTGATTCGGGTTAACGGTATCCGTTCATCTGAAAGCCCTTGGACACCGTCCGCCACCCTACGTGGTTTCCAGGTCACCACTGGTAACTGGCACCCTTGCGGTGAATACAAGTACTTGGAAAACGCCACCATTCTGGTTCAGTATACTGTCCCGCATGTCAAGGATTTTGACAGAGCCTTAATCGACAAGTATTTATTTCTAAGGTCGGTCTGGTCTTGGAATTCCATAGAATTCCCATAGTTACGACGAATTTTACAAAGACGGCTATCACCATACTTTTTAGTCTTTTTGACTTCTTGCACACGGCATTTGCACCCTGCGACACCTCCCAAACCCTTCGGGGCTTCGTAGACCGAGTGATTCACAACATGCTATTTATTTACGTCCATTTAAGTTCTTTTGATAATCAATTTGATCGCCGAAGAACACATTGCGCCTATTTTTAAGGTTTTCGACCTAGCTCAACAGTTCGACGTCGTCCTAAACCCTTCAAAGTATGTATTTGCGGCGTATTTTTTTAAGTTTCTCGGGTGCCTTGTCAACTCCACCGGCATCCACCCTCTCCCCTCAGAGGTGGAGGCCATCCACAATTCCTACTCCGCACTTCCGAATGCCAACTGCAATTGTTTCTTGACAGGGCGAATTTCTATCGCCGTCTACTGCCAGACTACGTCGACACCATTAACCCGTCCACAAAATTCCTTTCGGATTCCAAAGTTTCGTTTGAGATCTCCTCAGGCGTCCTTGCTGCTCTTGAAAATGCAATGCTTGCCGTGGCCGACGCCACCCTTCTAATTCATTCTGATTTTTCATGGTCGACGCCTCCAATGTTACAGTCGACACTGTTCTCCAGCAGAACCTTCCTGGTCAGACCTGAGTTTCAGTGTTCTTGTCCAAGAAGTAATCAACGATCGAGTCGTTCTACAACTTACTCGGGCGAGAAACTCTTGCTGTTTATTTTGCTGTAAGACAATTGCGGAACTTCCTAGATGGCAGACATTTCGCCATATTCACGGATCGAAAACACTCTTCCTACACAACGAGGTTACTTTTTGACAGACTTCACCCCACCTCGGAAACCTCTTGGTATATTATAACTCCAAGTCCATATCACATATTCACTTCATGGACGGTACACGGAATACAGTAGCCGACTCGTTGTCCAGACTCTCAGTCAACATCTTCGGTTTACTCCAGAAATCTACCTCGCGGAGACAGCTGTCAAACAGCACCACGTTAGTTACCGATGTGGCGAGAATTTTTCCGTACTTTAATTCCAGGACCTCTAACTGACCACTGGTGATGGGGCCATTTTCAGGAACGTCTCCATCGTCTACTACCGTCTCTTTTTGCCGTCATCCTTTTTCTGTAGGGTTTCCTTCTCCCTGCACAACCTACATCCTATTGGGATTTGGGCGACCGACAAGCTGGTCTCTGACCACTTCGTCTGATCTTTGATGTACAACGACCTCAAAGCTTGGACACGGGTGTATCTCGGCTGTCAGTAGAGTATATTCTAAAGGCATGACGATGCCCCCATCGGCGTCTTTTCTAGCCATATTGATTGGTTCAGCAGCGCTCACCCGAATATTATAGGCTTTCTCCTATGTCCATACGACGTCAATTGTGGGTTGTCTTCTGGGGAACAAAGACACTCCACATCCAGCGCGGTACTCGCGAGGAAATTGTGAGGGATGACCGCCTCGAGTTTATTGTCCCAGAACTCCTCCTGATGAGCATTGTGGGCTTCCATCCCATGCTTTTCCACCTTTGTTAACATCGATCATTCCATCTCGTCTAATTCCTGTCAATTCATGTCTACCAACCCCAAACTGCAACTTTGCGGTGAGAAGGTTGGAGGAAGATGTCGGTGCGCACTAACCCCTCTTCTTCTGTACCTCCTTCATATATCACCAGCAGTAATCGTCGTGTTCACTCCTATGACCCATTGGTAACTCATGTTTTCAGAAACGAACAATTTCTTCAGCGTCGCCGCACGCCACCTTCGAGCTAACCAGACGGTATTGTAGTAGTAATCTCCCGTGGTCCCCAGCACGGCCGCTACTCATGCCGTCTTCCTATCCTTTCCAAGGCCCCTGTCAATTCTCTGTTGGGGCTACGCACTGCTTGAAACTAGTGTGGTAAGAGCTGGAAGTCAATCGCCACTGCGTTCTACGTTGAGTGGCTGCAGGTGGACAAGGCCTAAACTCATGCGTTCCGGCCGACACTCACCTGAAGATACGCCTTGTTGCAACTACTTTCTTGGCTGCTTGTGCACCCTCTAGTTTTCATCAAGCTTGTTAAACCTAACCTATATTCTGTTGCTTGTGATTTGGGGGCCTTCGTATTGTCGATCCACTGAATTCTCTTTGAAATTGCGGCGACGAGGGTGGTTGGAAGATTAAAATCTTGTTATAATCAAGGTTTACATTTATTTTTGTCCCGAAGATGTCAGATTATAATCCGTTATACACCGTCACATGCAGGCCGTTCCTGCCCGCATTTTTCTGTTATCATTATTAGCGAGGGTTTTTTCGCCTGGAAAATTAAACCAGTCATTTTTAAATTTTTAAGTGGAGTTTTTTCACCGCCAACTCCTAATTTTTCTTAACGGACTACAAATTCAGAAACCATGAATTGCATTTTGTACAGATTCTGCCTACCTTGTCTAAAATTCTATGTAAATTTATTTTTACTTCCTTTGATGGGACCCTGCCGGGTCTTTAATAAAAAAATTATCATTATATTTGCATATTAGTTCTTGAATGAAGTCGAATCATGATAACACTACACAGGGCATTTAGTTATGGTAGTAAGTATTTATCTCTTTAAGATTCTGCGCAAGTTCCAAATTCAAATCAAATACGATTGATCGGAATGGGCGAAGGTGGCAAGTGGTGTCCCAAAGGGTTCTGTTTCAGGCCGATAACTCATCCTGATTAATGCTAATGACTGCATCAGCGAAGTGAATTTCGAGGCCCTCATCTTCGCGGACGACATAAAATCATGGAGGGAAGTCAAGTGCGAGTATGGCGCAATGACGTTGCAGTCGAACATCAACAAGCTGTGTGTTTGGTCGGACAGATGGCTTTTGAAGTCTAACATGTCCAAATGCGTGGTCTTGCACCTAAACACCGGCCGAAATGCAGCTCCCAAATACCAGTATTATATTAACGGAACGGCATTAGAAACTGTAGAAATACACAAAGATCTGGGTGTATGGACGACGACGAATCTGATGCCATCAGAACACTGTATAAAGATGGTCCTGAAGGCAACTAGTACTTTACATTGAATCAGATGGGCATTTAAAATATTTCCTCCCGAATTCTTCGAAAGACTTTTTGGCATCTTTTTAGGACACCACCCAGAATACTGGATTCCAGCAGCTTCCCCATGTATGAGGAAGGATATTGACTTACACAAAAAGAGGCAACGCAGAACGACAAAGATTGTTGACTGTCTAAAGCATTTGTCTTACCAGGAGAGGCTGAATGTGCTTGGCTTATTCCCTCTTTCCTATAGGCTGTTAAAATGCAGTCTATTATGGACATTCCGGAATGTTCGTGGCCAAGGTTGCTTATTAAGAGCGGAGAACTTTTTTGAGTTTGCCCATACAGACCAATTACGCGATCATCATTACAAAGTCAAAAGTGGACGCACGCGGCTAGACCGTAGAAAGTTTTAATTCAGCCAGCGGGTTGTCCGACCATGAAACTCGCTACCAAGCGGGATCGTGACGGTCGACACAACTCTAATGTTTAAAAGTAGACTTTCTTGCTTGATTTTTGACAGAAATCGACATGACTACCCACGACCAGCTCCGTAAAACATTTTATCATAGACAATCTTTCCGTACTGACTTACAGTGAACGGATGCTTTCCTTATCATAATGATCATACTCTGACTCGATCAGATTGTAAATGTCTGCAACTTTATTTTGAGTGCTAATCTGCGAAAGCATTGTACATAAATAGGGTCATCAAGGGGTCTGCCTCTAACCCTTCAGTTACATGCATAAATAAAGCTGTTGAGGAAGCTGGGGAATGGAGGCAGCTTCAGTCGACCGAAACAGCTGAAAAGTACTTATCGAACTGTAACTTGAACAGTATTTAGGTCCCATAAAAGGAAAGCATATGGATCGGCACAAGATGTTATGTTTTTCAGCAAATGACAACGATGATAGCCGAATGACTGAAAATTCATGTTTGAACTTTAGTATTTTGACAATATCCTGCGAACACTGGCACTTGTACTAGAAAGGCAACACGCACTTTCGATTGCCAGATTTTATCAGAAACTCGGCTTAAAACTGTTGCTTGGCCAACTGTTCATTTTTTGGCCTGATTCCAACGCGAATCCATTTCATTCTCCGCTGGAGAACGAGAGTGGCCCGTGGCCTTTCCTTGAAGCATTACTTTCCATTCATTGGTGGCGTGCTTTCGTAATATCCCCTGAATATCTCAAATACACACGCGTGACTCCATAACTCACGCGATGCTTGCGGAGTTTACACGCATAACCGAAGTGAAAAATAGGTGAAGTCTCTACAAGCATAATAGTATATTTATTTAAGAGCGATAGGTAGTGTATTTGAAGACCCTGTTGAAAAGGCAGTTCAATATGTAATTTAAAATAAACGGACTACTAGAATGCTGTCAGTAGAAACTTATGTGCTGACCTGTCCATGTCGTCTTCTGAAATACACTACGAATTCTTCCGTTTGGCGTTCTAGTATGTAGGACGTAAAGAGGGGAGACGTTCTATCTCCCTCCGAAGTAAATATTAGTGCTGGGTGAGCCTGATTCAGTTTATCCAGGAGAGTTTCCAAATCTTACGTTCCGTCTGGTATTACAAGAATGTCATCAACATCGCGGGTATAGGAATCAGGGATCACGGGTCAACTCAGAGCGCTATCCCGGGAGATTTGGGGCTGCGGCCAAATCTCGCAGAATGCGACAATCGTCCATCTCTTTAAAAAGGGAGGGAAATCGGCGCCTCCGTGATAACCACTGAGGAAACTCGTTGGCCAACATCGTCGTAAAGATCTTCGCTCGCGTCCTCTTCAGCCATCTAAAGAGTCATCACCAACAAAGACCTCGCCCAGAAAGCCAGTATAACTTTCGTCGTCACCGTAAAACCACCGTCAGTTGCTAGTAACTTCAGATCTACCTCTAAACGACCTTCGACACGGCGAAGGAATGTGGAAAATCCTGTATAAATTCGGCTGTCCTTAGCAATTCACACACATGGTACGTCAGCGTCAAGGCGGTATGATGACGAACGTCATGGACAATGAGACCATCCCCGAAGCATTTGCAGTAACAAAGGAGTGAAGCAATTCTGCATATTCGTCCCTTACCCTTTTCAACCTCGTGTTTTCTGACATGCTGGCGGTCATCTACCGCATGTAAGTCTCAGCGCGTCTCTCCATGACTACAGCCCACGGCCTGCTCTTCACCGATAACCGCGCAATTAACGCCACGACCTAAGAGGAGAATGGACCTCTTCGGCGCTGTATGCGCTAACTTCGAACTGACCATCAACACGGACAAAACGGTCGTCATGCACCAAACCGCGACCCAGCTCTGAATACGGTTCTCCTCGCACCCACGTCAATAGCATCCAGGTGGAGACGGCGGACAACTTCGCAGCACACTATCACGCCGAATCAAACTCGACGATGAATTGGCTCAGCGAATCTCCAAAGTCAGCCCAGCCTTCGCCGGCTGCATAATTCCGTATAGAACTGCCACGATATCCACCTGAACAACAAACTGAAGATATACAAAGTAGTCATCCTGAAGACAGTTCTGCACGGAGCGGAGACCTGCACCATCTACTCCAGCCATGCAGGGAAGCTTAACCACTTCCATCTCAGCCACCTCCACAGAATACTGAGGCTGAGATGGCAGGACAGTATCTACGACACGGGAATCCTGGAATGAACCGGAATTCCCAGCATCCACGCCATGCTGAGGCAAATGAAATGCGATAGAACGACCACACTGTGTGGATGGACGATGTACGATTACCCAAACGACTCTTTTACGGAGATATCACTAAAGGTGCTCGCCGACCGGGAGGACAAAACGGAGCTATACGGACACCCCGAAGAACCCTGAAGCGGCTATAGATAAGTCCAGATACCTAGAGGTCCTCGCCCAGAACAGACCGGCTTGAAGAAAAGCGGTGAAGACGGGCGCAGAAATCTACGAAACGAACCGGATGGTCGCCACCAAAGCCAAGAAGGAAGCTCGCAAGTCTCAGACACACCTGACCCGTAACCTTGCCACTTAACCCCATCGAATATGCCCCCCCCCGCAGTCAACTAACATTCTGCGCGCGGATCGGCCTCGTCGGTCAACTTCGGACTCAGTGCACCAACCACACGACAACCGCAACTACTGCCTTCACGACCGTCCCTGCGTCGACCACGACGGCACCTACCTTCACTGCCGTTGCTCCGAATCCCTGTCCTCCATCGTCATCAATCACCGTCGCTTCCATCATCTCCTCCATATTCACCACAGCGACGACGAACACAACCACTTCTACCATCCACGCCACCGACCAAACGCTCCTGACGTCCCGTCAATCATCACCATCATCATCATCATCATCATCATCGTCGTCGTCGTCATCATCATCATCATCATCATCATCGTCGTCGTCGTCATCATCATCATCATCATCATCACCGCCACCACCATCACCATCACCACCACCTCCAGAGATGTGGACTCGGTACCTAATTGTCTACGTTGTGACCGCACACTTACCTCACACATTGGCCTGGTCGGTCACTCGCGAATCTATCGCACAGAGACTGTGGAACCAGTGCCAGAAGCACCGAAACAAAACCACCGCACCCGCCTCAACTGCCCCCATCGTTCACGTCCATTCACTCACACGCATGGGCCTGTTAGGTTGCATGCGCCTTCATGAAAACCGGCGGCACATCACCGCAGACAAGCCCACACATTCCCCCACCAGCTCATGTATCACGCATACACCATTCCAAAATCCCATATCACCGGGACCTCGCACGTAAGTGGAAAGTGTGTTTTTCAGCCCCTTCCCCCGTGTAGCCCCTCTGCTGCATGTGGGATCGGAGCGTCCTATCCCCCTTATGTGTTAAATCCTAGTGTGTGCATTTGGGGGACAGGTCATGTATGTGGCGCGCGCAGACAAACTCTCTACCTCTGTCAGCCATTACGCCCATTCCCCGCACCAGACAACTGCCCGGCTCGGACAGCGGCTGGGGCTTGTGAATGGTAAGAGAGAATGAGGTCGAGGACTCAACGCACTTTCCTCCCTATAAACAATCTGACGCGCTTAAAGATACCACGGTGCGTTAAAAGCCGCGACTTGGAAGGCTGCCAACTGACGGGACTTCCCAGTCGGCCCAGTGTGTGTTTTTGTGGAGTAGTGGACTGGGAGTCAGGCTGAAATGGCTTCTTCTTAGTGCGGCCTCAATGGCACTCCTACTGCGTTGGATCCGAGCGCGACTTGGTGGCTCGCCTAGGGGTGGCTCCGGCCGCGCCAACCACCTGCATTCTCTCCCACCTCCGGTCTTCTTGACTATGTCTTGACACCGGGCCCTGATGGGGAGGAGAAGAATGTATGGTGGATACTACGCAAGTCCGCTATCATTATAAACTAATGCATGCGCAACTCCCCGTCACTGCTCTCGCCCTGCAGTGGAGTGCACGGTGGACATCATCGAAATCGACGACCGAAATGTCATAGGAATCAAGATCCTTTATAACTGGAATGGACTAGTTCTTCTCTGGTTTTCTTACGAAGACATTAGCCGCTATAGATCCAAATGATGGTCCCATCGCTGCTCCGTCTATCTAGCACTATAAGTGGCCGTTGAAGCTGAATTTGACATTCAGCATCCAGTGAATGAGCAGCTCCTTTAGTTCGACAACTGGCATGCCGGTTGGGACATCCTGTCTAACAACCTCATCACATACATATTGTATCGTTGCCATGAGGGGAAACATATAAGGACAACATTATTTTCCATTGATTGGGATCCGTATTTCTTACGGTTTTGCTGAATTCAAAAGTGCGCCGTAGTTTACCTTGAGCTATCTTCTGTGGAATCGGCCAGCCATTTCCTATTTTTGTAATAAGGCGAATTGCACATGTTTAGACGTCCCCGCACACGACATGTGCGTAATGTACAGCGACCACGTGATGTTGACGTTACACATGGTCACTCATTCCAAATGTGTCTAACGTAGGAACCACTGCTTATTGCAACAGTCGACGGTGGAATGCACTCATATAGGGATAGAGTAGTTGAGACTGATAACAGTCTCGACTAAAACATTTAAAACAAGAATATTTGCATGATTATTTTCGTTCCCATAACATCAGCCCAAGTCATGACCACTAGAACATTCTGCTTTTGACTCACAGTTGGACGGTCGTTTTTCCAGCATTCCAAAATGAGCCTTTTCGGTTATAACATTTAAGACGGAGCACGGCCTTAACAGGGGGAGGGGGAGGCTGCATTTTCGCCACGACCGAAAGTCCTCTCATAGGTCCACCTTGTTGAACTGGAGCTCCTGCAGTCAAACAACACGGTGTGATCAAAAACGTGTCCCTAAAACCGGCTACCTAGCCCGCGCTCATCCATAGTCGCCTTGACTTTGATCTGCCATTGGACTGACTGTATGTATGTCCCTAAAAACAGGCCACGAAGTAGGTATGCTGGACTAACACGGGGGCTAGCTCGGATTCTGGTAGGCGTTATTGGGAATGCTCACCCATATTAAATGCCGTAACTGGAGGTATGCTGACACGCCCATTTGCGGGTTCACACCGCGTCATCTGAGATATGCGCAGCCTCCTCTCCACAATCTTTTTCTTGTGTTATAAAATCCTGGTCAGTGTACGTTCTGGACCGGGTGGTGTGTTGGTACGCCTAGGTACGGGTGTCGCCGTGCCAACCACCTGCGGCCTCTCCCACCTCCGGTCTTCTTGACTTGATCATGACACCGGATCAGGGTGGGGAAGAAGGGGAGAGTGCGTTAGATGCTGCGCAAGTCCACTGTCACTACAAACTAGCACCCGCGCAAGTCACCGTCCCTGTCCCCACTCACTTGTGGAGTACACAGTGGACAGCGTCGGTCACAAGGATCGAACTGTCGTGACCGAGAACGGTATTTATCCAATATCCTGTGAACGATCCTCCCGAAGGTGCTCTGCTCTTTTTCAAGCTGCCAAACGCCTTGATTTGGTTTCCCTTGGACTTTTGGCCCAACACCATTAATGCTTACCTCGTCAGTTGAAGTGAATGGCTCACCACTTCTCGGTAAATAGAGAATGGTTCCTGTTTTCAAAAAAGATTGGGTCTCGCACCGAACTGACTGACGAATGACTGACCTACTGAAAGGTCTGGACTTGATCTTTCTTGTGTCCTCATCTGAGCCCCCACTAAATGCTTCAGTACCACTGTTGTTGTCTTCCTCCAGTCTGACTAGCTCGGCGAATCGTCCTTGTACGCAAAGCCGCACTAAAGGACTGAGTGAGTGGGCTTTAGGGCAAAGCTACCCCCCTTACCTATTCGTCTTGGATCGACGCGATAGTCCATCTGACCAAGCTTGGAATCTGGTTAGCGAACCGCCCATTCCTTGCACTAGAGGGCTCACTCGGGTCGGAGAATGTCTGGGGCCTGGGAATGGAAACAGAGAGTGAGGTCGGCGACTCAGCGCATTCTCCTCACAATAAACAACCTGACGCGTTCGAAGCTATCCCAGTACGTTAAAAGCCCTGGCTTGGAAGGCTGTCAACTGACGAGATAACTCAAACCTTGCAGTCAGCCCAATGTGTGTTTGCGTGGGGTGATGGACTGGTGGTCTAAGAGTCAGGCTGTAATGGCTCCCTCTTAACGCGACCTTTATGACACTTCCAACCCGTGGGATCCGAGCCGGTTGCGGGGATACTGCTAGGGGCAGCTCCGACCGCGCCAGCCGCCGCCCAGGTTTTTCTTGGTTAAAATCTCGGTCAAGTGTTTTTTTTTGGACCAGTGGGTGTGGTGGTACGCCTAGGTGCGGGTCCGAGCGTGCCAACCGCCTGCGGCTTCCCTCGCCTCCGGTCTTCTTGACTATGTCTTGACACCGGCCCAGACGGATGAAGAGGAGATAGTGCCGTAGACGCTGCGCAAGTTTACTTTCCCTAAAAACTAATTTACGCGCAGTTCACCGTGTCTGCTCCCGCCCTGCTGTGGAACACACGGTGGAAAACATCGGTTGAACTGTCAGGTTAGCGAACAGTCATCTGCCGGGAGGACCGAAGCATATGCATGCCTTGCCTGGGTTCGATCAGGGCTCAGAATTCCACAGAATCTGCCTGTCCACCATCCTGATCCGTTTCTTTCTCAATCCCGGCATTGCGAGACGCGCCCACTGTCATGCCAGAGGCGGCCTGTGTGCATCACTATTTAAAGGTTCGCCCAGAACTTCCCCTATAACCCCTATTTTTATTGGTTACGTTGCAGCGGCGGCGACTGACTTGCAGCCAATGAAAGTCAAGCGGAGAAAAGCGCCCCTACCCCCGCTCCAGTCACTCCCACCCACCCAGGGGAGAGTCTCGCAGTCAAACTGCCCAAGGTAACAACACCTCAGCGTAGTGAGACGTGGCCCTTCGACTTTTGACAAATCACAGACACATGCAACCGGTGACGGCGGCGAGCCTGTTGTCCTTTCATGCTGACAGCGCCTTTGTGACTTCGTCTCCCCCCTCCTTTGAGCCCTTCAAGGAGTTTCAAGTGCCCTCGCGACCGTGTCAGGATGCAACCATTTCAGGCTCCTCAAGTTTGGATCACCAATATGGTTGGTCCACCTCACGACGAGTGGAAACTCCCACCACCATCTGTAAGCCCGAAACAGACACAACACTCTGGCCTCTCGGGCTAGAACCACGCACCCAGTTTTGGTCTCATGAATCGGTTTACGTTCCGTCTCAGCAAACCTCAAGTCCACACTGCCTGAACGGAGGACAGAGATCAATCCAGTGCCAGGTTTGTTGGCTGTCATTACTTAAAAGGGCGAAGGCCGTGTATTTTGTTTCTTGCTTATGCCCGAACTTGGAAAAGAAGGCAAGCTTGAAAGTACACTGGGTAGAACTTTAAATGCTGGTTGATCTGAAAGTTTGTTGAATATGGGACTTGTTCTCAGTCGAGCTTCCCGGCACTCTCGAAAACGCAATGATTCCGTCAATGGGGAATATTTTCCGTCGTCTAGGAGGCGATGCATGCACTGTTTCTCTCATTTTGACAAGGCGAACAGACTGAAAAAAATACGATGGATCTAAAAAAGCGAACGTTCCATCTGGCCTGTCTGGGTCACCCGTCGTACTATAAAAGTACAAGCGCCGTCCACTTAAGGCAAGAGTGGGTGCATCGAGTTCGCAATGACAAACCGTGCCTGTCCAAGCCAACTACTGTCCTCCCCCCGCTCCAAAACCATGCTTTTGACGTCGTCAGCCTGTCCGACGGAGGGATAAAAGCGTGGGCTGACAATCGAGATATGGAAGCTGGCTAAATTAACGCATTGGCTAGTCAGGTGCTTGAGAAAACCTTAAATCATTGTTATCCGATGGCTGGGACGATCTGAAGCGGTGGGTGGTGGTCGGCCAGCCCTAGCAATGCTGCGATATCACAAGGGGCCAGGGAAATGCACTTTTCTTCTAGATGTCTCACCCCCTCTTCCGCTTCGCAGCGTGAAAGTGCATTAGACGTGTTACCTCATGATATGTTGACCGAAATTCCGCAATGGGTTTTAAGTTCGAAAAGGTGACTTAAGCGGGGTTGTAATATTACTCATCAAGCAGCATAGTCTCAATATATTTCAGTCACACCAGAATGCCGGCTTTCAAACGAGCCTCTTATCGGCCGCCTGCATAAACTGCATCTCATAAAAAGTGACTGCTTATGTGGTGTGCGTTTTACCATAGATTTTCTGCGCACTTATAAATTCAAATATATTTTATAGGAAATATGTGCAAAAGTATTCTTTCTTTTGCTCATTTGGTTGCAAATAGGGTCTTCTTCAAATCTTGCTTTTTATGATAGAGTATCATTCGGTTTTGGAAAAATTTTTCGTTTCCCGAACAATTTTGAATCCGACCTGCCGTGACACTAGAATTCAGAGGTTCCAAACTATAAGCTGTATAAGGAAAGTCATACATTTAGGTACGCTATTAAAAAGACGTCGTATAGGATTCAGAACATTTTGCAGTAAATATGGCCACGTTTTCCACCCTACAAGCAGCATTAATTTACGTGCTGATGCGACGCTGTGGAATTTGACATTTCGCGGTCTTAAAGACCTCATAATTAGAAACTGTTTTTAAACGAAGATGCTCTT
>CACRXP010000179.1:947322-971209 GCA_902702965.1 Spirometra erinaceieuropaei | reverse complement strand
GACGTTCCTCTGTCGATCGCGCAGACGGTTTCTTCGTCTTGGGTGCGTCTGCGTCTGTTGTGTCATTTAGACCGACATCTGTGAGAGTTCTGAGCCCTGGACATGTAGAAGGGATGGCTTAGCTCCGTTCAAATTGGCAAAGTTGAGAGATCCGGGTTGATGATTTGAAGAAGAAACAAATGGGCTCATCGGAACGGGCTTATTTAGGCGCTGACGTTTCGAAGAGCTTGGCCGGCTCTCCATTATCAAGACATAAAATGCACTTTGTCGACCAGAAACCCCTAGTGGCGTGTCACGTTGGTCGGCCTCGTGCTGATCGATTTTTCTCTCCTCTCACTGCCTCGGCCTCTCGGGGGATGGTTGGCGGGCCCCTTGTCTGCGTGCTTTGTAAGTCACCACCACGTCGGGGGGAGGTGATTTAACTGTCATCTACGGCGCCTAATCCCATAACTACAGTAGATGCGCCGTCTCATGAAATGTTGACCGAAATTCTGAAATATGCTTTCGATTCGAACGATTACTTAATGCGATTGTGATATTAATTATCGTGCAGCATAATCCCAAGATATTTCCGTCAAACCAGTAAGCCGGCTTTTGGATGGGCTTCTTTTCGGCCGTCTGCAAAGACTGTACTTTGTGAAAATGACTACTTAATTATTACACAATTTTCCAGTTGATTTTAGATGCCCCAATAAGTCCAATTACATTTTACAGAGAACGTGTGCAAAATTATTCTCTTGTGTGCACATTTGGTAGCAAATTACGTCTTCTTCAGGTGTTCGACTTGAAGAGAGAGTAGCTTTCGGTTCTAGTCTGTCCAATGTTCCACAGCTGGTCTCCAGATAGCAGGTCGGTGCGTGCTGTCGAATCGGACAACGCCCATCGGTCAGATCATGTTGACATTTGCGCGCTCCTAAAACCTAACCGCCCATTCGTACGAAAACTGACGTGTGAATCACGTCTTGACGTCGCAAAACTACGAAGACTATGCATAGCTGAGGCCCTGAGCACAGAAATCCGATCTTGCTTTATGACCCGAGTTTAACGAGGGACCAGTAGCAAATTGTCATAATTAAAGCCATCTGTCTACGAGGTAGCTGAGGAAGATGTTGGAATCACCCAGTGGCCGCGCCGCCGTGATTAAATCAGCTGCATGATCCAAGAGTTGTCTGCCCAGATAGTCCCGACTAGGTCTCCGAACTAGGACACCTTCCACTAAACACTGTAAAATGACGGCAAAGTCGCAAGCGACGGCTGCAAAGCTGTTGCCCTGAACTAACAACACTAATGGAGTCAATCTTAAAGGCAAATGACACTCAAGAACAGGGAATTATTTGGTACGTTAATGGTAAGCTCCCTTCACTGCGTGGCTCCGTTCACGATGTAATTGAGGGCTTTGTTGCTGGCGTGAGTATTTCGAGCACCTCGTCAACTTCGGTGGCCAAACCATCACTCCTCGATCACCCTGTAGTAAAGTTGTATTCCTCTCTCGATTATTCTGTTTCAGATGACTTCTCTCCTCAGGAAGAAATCATCGATGCAATACAAAGGCTGTGCAACAACAAGGCACCGAAGAGAGGATGACATTCACATATAAGTTGCAAGTCTTGCGTCGAAACTCTGGCACCTAAGATCCATGGAGTGACTGAACAAGCTCCGGGAGATGAGCTCGTTCCTAATGACTGGGAATAGGGCATCTTTGTGCCTGTTTTCTGGGAGGGAGATAAGACAAACTTCGAGGACTGCCGTAGCATAAGCCATTTCGACGCTGTTGCCAATACTTGATCTGGCGTTCCGTATGGTTTTATTCTGTTGTTCATTCTGCTCAACTACGCCATTGATTGGATTCTCGGGAGGACCCTGCACAGTATTGACCGCTTTAAATCTTCATCCGGGCGCTAGCTATCGGATCTCAATTAGACGGACGATGTCGCCCTGCTGGCGTCAGTTCTGGTGGACTACAGACAATGGCATCGCGGGTATGCCCATACAGGCGGTAGATGTGCTAGGCCAACGTAGGGGCTAGATTGATGTCCGCACTCATAACAAATGCCAAACGGCTAGATCGCAGTTGGTAGCCAGGAATGGGAAAGCGGACGGCGACCTTAACCCTAACCTCAACCTTAACCCTAACCTCAACCTTAAACGTTAACCGTTAACCGTAGCGGTAACCCTAACCCTAACCGAAATCTTAAACGTAACCGTAGCCCTTAGACATAGCCGTAACTGAAAAACCTAATCGTAACCCGAAAACTTAAGCCTAAAGGCATAACCCTAACCCTAAAATCGGAAACCATTAACCGGCACCCTAATCCTAACGTCAAACGTAAAACGGAAGCCAACTGGGTCAGATGTGATTATGGAGCCCCACAAAATAGCCCCAGTAAACAATCCCGCCCCTGCAACCTGTGATACGGGTCCTGGCTACCAATTGCGATCCAGCTTGCCAAACTTTTGGATGTGGCGGCACAGCAAGTTACAGGCCCACACAGCGCCAACTGGAATTTGAGACGCCTCCCCCTTTTTTGCTGCATAAAGTTCCGGTTAGTGTCCGTTGTGAACCAGGGCGTGTGGTGGTACACCTAGGTGAGAGTTTTCGCCGTGCCAGACACCTGCAGTAGATGCCGGACAACTTTACTTTCACTATAGACTTATTCACGCGCAAGTCACCGCCCCTGCTCTCACCCTGACGTGGAGCACACGGTGGATATCGTCGGTCACGATGCTCGAGCTGTTGGGTGAATGAAGTCGCCAAATCGATCGGTTTATTAATAAAAGCTAAGACTGCAGCCCTGATAAAGGGAAAACACTCCCCAAGATAGACGGCTGTCAGCATGAAAAAGTGAATGAATTAAAATACTGCTGCTGTCGATTGGGAGTAGTAACGGCGACATCGTATTCCAAGGCGATGTTGTTCGCAGGATCTTTGAAATCCTTTGAAAATGCCCATGAACCCGACGGGGCATCCCATGGTCACAGTGATCTGCGTACAGCGGACATCCGTTCAGCCAGTCTTCTTACACGGTTTTGAATGCTGGGCTGTGCATTTGGAAGATGGAGATGTTTGATCATCGCTGCCTGAGAACCGTCTGTCGAGTCAAGTGCATCCGTTTCGTCGCTAACAAGACAGCTGCAGTACTCCGGGCATGTTCTGTGTCGTCCACCTCATGAACTCAATGTTGCTACTCTTCACCTGGCGTCGATGTCCACCTAGAGGCGTCGAAGAAGAGGAAGGCAAATGAAAACGTGGCTCGACACAGCCCGTCAGGATGACCGGTGATCTCTGCACCGTCCAGTGCGTCCATGTGTAGCCGAAGTTGAATTATGTGGCTGCTGGGGGATCGCTCGCAGTCCTACAGCACTAAATGCCAGCGTACGGCCTCGCACCTTCCGCGGTTGGCTAATTTTGCGCTAGCTATAGTCAGTGACCGGTCTCATGAAATATTAACCGGAATTGTGAAATACGTTTTCGATTAGGAAGAATTACTTAGGTGTGGTTGTGATGCCGACTATCTTGGGGCATCATCCCTTGATATTTCAGTAATACCAGAATTTTGACCTTTGAATGCACTTCTTTTAAGCCATGTGCAAAAGCTGCACTCGGTAAAATGATTACTTAGGTAGTATTGGCGTTGTCTATCGATTTTAAATGCCCTTATAAATTCAAAGATATACTGCAGGAAATATATGCAAGCTATCCTTCCTCGTGCTTGTTTGACAGTAAATCGCGTCTTCATTTTTTTGCACGAAGAAAGGGAAGCTTTCGGTCTTAAAAATTCCCAATTATGAGATTTTCTTGAGAGTGTTCAATTTCTACTCGAATAGCATCGCATCTGTCTGTCTACTAATGGTCTTCCTGAAATATGCAACACAGTCCACCTGTTTTACATTATTTTATGAGCCCCATATGGTGTTTTCTTCATGGTATACACGAATGTGTTTTTCCTTCTACTAAAATTCATATTGACCCAACTGTGAAAAACTCGGCGCCTCGGTGGGATTCGAACCCACGCAGTAAGGGGGAAGGCTTTAGTACAGCCAACGCTCTAACCACCTGAGCTACGAGGCCCCGCCGGACGACGCGAGTTTTATCACACTTGGGTCAAGTTACCCGCCCAACCTACTGCAACGTCTGGAATCCACCAAATCTGATACAGTAAGTTGACTGCCCAAGCAGGATTTCCTATGTAATTCACCTAGAATCCACCAGATGACTACTAGGCTCACGTAATTCATTGATATTTTGGCAGATTTTGAATGATTCATATTGACCCAACTGTGAAAAACTCGGCGCCTCTGTGGGATTCGAACCCACGCAGTAAGGGGGAAGGCTTTAGTACAGCCAACGCTCTAACCACCTGAGCTACGAGGCCCCGCCGGACGACGCGGACTTCTACTAAAAGCATACAGCTTGCAGACTAAAAACCCTACACAAAAATGCAATGGCATATTGAGTTCAAGATTATCCGTAGACTAAAAAACCTTTTTAAATCCAAAAGATACCAATTTTTCCGAGCATAAAATTTGAAGCAGAATTGATGTTCTACCAAATGCTTACAAGAAATCGTGCTTTTTGTATGCGTTGCTATAAAATATATTTGAATTTACAAGGGCATTGGAAATCGTTAAAGAAAATGCATTGTAAAAAAGTAGCCGTTTTTTGTTGAAAGCCAATTTTGCATGCAGTCGAAACGAAAAGTATTCAAAAGCCAACACTCTGATGTGTCTGAAATGTTACGGGATAACGCCGTGAAATAGTCATGATTACAGCCCAACTTAAGTAATCCCTCCTAGTCGAAAAAAACACCTCAGAATTTCGGGTAGCATTTCATGAGCTATTTCAATGCAGAAAGACATAGGGTGGTAGCATTTCATATGCGAGGAAAGAAATAGAAGACCGTGTAGCTACAAATGATTATTCTTTAGCGTTCTATGAAGTCTTAGAAGCTATATTAATTCCTGTTCTTATGCACGCTAGATGAAATCGTCAGAGTTGCCGTCCATGTGAACAGTGTTAGACCTTACTAGCAACACGTACTCACATCATTTTCCTCTCAATTACGCACTTCTCCCCGTCTGGCGTGCGTGCACCACAAGCGCAATTTTTCTGACAGACTGGAGTTAGTCGTTTCGTTTCGTAACTCGTCAGAAATCCCCTCTTTTACGTTGGATTTGACATTTCCTGAATCCTGCCAGCAGCCAGTTCGTGAGCTCCCATTGTTCACTTGGCCAGAGATTTCATTTCGAATTCGGTGATATGCCAAAACCGACACTCCACTCATGATAGAAGTGCAGCGCGAGTTTCGCAACTATTGGAAATCATTAGCATGTTTCGTGTTCCCTCAGTCTCAGAGGCCATATCCGACAAAGTGCCTAAAACGAACGTCACGAGGATAATAGATCTTCGACTAGCGTCATGGACAGCCCGGAAAACAATCCAATCACGGCTTTGCATATTTCCAGCTTATGTCATTACAAGCTGTAAGATTACTTTTCTGTGTGCTAACGCAGCCCTTCTGAAGTCAATTGACTCAACGTCAAGCATCACCAGTGTAGAGGAGCCGAGTGAATTATGTGTTCTAACTTCCTGAATTTCGTCTCTGACATGCACACTGAATTAGCGTTGAGGCAGATGCGGTGGGGAAGGAGTTCTTTCTATCACTGACCGCTCCACAGTCCTCTGCGATAACATCACGAAGCAAAGTTACCACCTGATCTCGCTTAGTTACTTTTGAGTAGGTCGACTTGACAACTACCTTTATTGCGGAGTATCTAATATTGAAACTCTGCTGGAGAAGTTTTTATGAGCTTGCAGAAGGCAATGCGCACGTTTCCGAGGCTTTGGTTATAAAGTGCCGGCGTTGGTGAACGCGATCTTCAGGTCTTGTCTTTGCAGGTCGCACGCAGGCCAGCCCATATCCGCTCTATCCCCCAGTCTTGAGATCTTATCAGAGCAAATTTATGAGGCCCGCTTGAAGGTTTCTTCGCGCTGACATCGCGTCCCCCGGTTTGGAGTGGTGGGACAGGAGGTCCGGTGGTGTGCCCTACAGTATGCGTTGTCTTGTCCGAGCCTAGCCCCCCAAATCATCCGCTGGTGTCTACGCCGCGTACAGGTTCTGGCGTGTTTGAACTCTCTGCAGTCTGAACCACTGCAAGACCACCGTTTGTCGCGGTGGCACTGGCTGACAGGTGGAAATTAGGCCACTTGGTGGCTATGGGGAGGCACAGACTCGAGAGAAACATCGATGAAGAAGAGTGCATCTCTGAGAATTCTTTTTGTTTTGCTTTTATCTCAAAAGACCCCTGAGACTATACTGTGACAAGAATCAACTCATTCTGATACTCAGAAGAAAAGGTAGCGAGCGAACGTTGCTTTCGATAACTTCTTGTCAGGCCATTAAATTTATATGGGACAGGGTACAGTGAGTGAAAAAAATCGATAAAAGTTAATTTTTAAAATACAGGCTAGGCAAGAGCGGAATGGCGCAGAAAGTTGTATGTGGTTAGTCAACCTTTGACCACAGTAATCGCGGAGCCTGAACGAGGTTCTTCTGGACGCATGGGGTTGGTTTTCGTAACCTGATGGCGGCCGCTTCTGCTGTTGCTAACAGGCGATGGCCGAGTAGCTTAGGATAGCTTATGGTGACCTTATATATTACACGAAAAGCTTCATCGGAGTCCACACGATGTCCCAAATCCACTGCATGCGCAAGGATGGCGCTGTCTATTCTCCTAGTTTCACCTTTTGCCAGCCATGCGGGAAGATGCTCACGTATTCTTCTGGAAAGGCGCCGACTCGTACGACCAATATAACCTGCTCCATAGGAGCAAGTGAATGAGTAGATGCACATTGAGGCGGTCTGAGGTGGCAGCCTATCCTTGCCTTCTCCGCGTAAAATAGGGTTAGTAGAGAATGATATGCGAACCCTTGCTGCTGGGAAGGTTACCGAGACAGCTTGGTCAGGGCGTCTTCTTAGGAGTTCACTTGCAGCGTCTCCTTGGAAAGGGACTTTGAGGAACAACGTTTCTTTTCGGCGGTTAGTGTGGTGGGCTTTGCGGGTCGTTCGGCAAGGTTCTTTGCAATGAACCTGTCAGGATACCCGTTTTTGCGAAGCATGTCCCGGATTTTTCCAAGTTCCTCCTTGATATTATCTGTTGAGCAAAGTTCTCTAGCCCTTTGTGCCAAACACCTGACTAGATTTCTTTTTTGTTGGAGAGGTACGAAACTAACGAAGTTCGTGTATTGTCCAGACCAGGTCTTCTTCCGATAGACGCTCCTTTGGATGCTACCGTCAGATCTGCCGTTTAGAAGGACATCTAAGAAAGGAAGCGAACCGGTCGATCCCATCTCCAACGTGAATTTGATCGATGGATGTGCTCGGTTTACAGCATTTAGGAGGGCAGCAACGTCGGTTTCTGATACTGTTGAGGGATTTTTCCTGCTGTAGACGACTGTTGCCCTTCGTAGTATGAGTCTGACGAGAGTTAGCACTGACCTTAATTATGTATCCATGGTCGTGCGGTCATTTCCCCGCCAAGTATTTGGGCAACATGGCTTCGGATAATGTAAACTTGTTTGCCTTAGAAGAATAGTATTACTGACAAAGATAACAAGTCTCCCTTGTCTTTGTCGGTAATGCAATTCTGTCTATATTGTGCACCGCTGGGCGGCTGCTGGCGGGGTTCGAGAGAGAGAGAGCCCCAGGGCACAACAAGACGAGTGAGCTCGGTGAGCGCCCTTCAACCACTGCCTTAGAAGGCCAGTATTTGAAAGTCGTTAGGCCTACAATGAGTTTTATGCGTACCTAACTCCTGTTTGCTCTCACTGGCTTAAAAATGCGGAGTTTATGCAGTCCACTAAGAAAAGATACTTAGGATTTTTCAGAACAAGAGTTAACCAGTTGCATGTTCGGGAGAATGAGCTTGGGACATGTTAAAACTCAGAATAATGCTCGAAATAATTCCTCACTCAGACGTCCCTCCTTTCCGCACCTTTTTGATTTAAGAAAGAAGGAGCTGATTTATAGATGCAGGTCGGTCTCAGAGTACGGAAACGAACTCTCGCCTTCGAAACTCGTCGTCTATACTCATTTTACATCCACACATCCTGACGACTGGTTTATCAAGAAGACTGTTTTTTCCCTGACGTGTGGTGCTGTTATAGTTCCCGGGAGTACGCGCTGCCACTCACCTGCAATCAACGTAACCCGGGGGCCGAATACGCTCAGACCTGCAGATCAAATGCTCTGAAACCCCATCTCCGTCGGTGTGCTTATGTTAATGATTTGGCCTCACTTGGCGGGTTGGTTTACTATGCTGCACCAGGTGCACGCTTGATACACTCCGAAATACTGTTTAATTCATCATAATCCTCGCAAGGGTGCCAGCTAAAAGCACAGGTGTGTGTGTGTGCTCCGATGATTTTGTACTGTTATATGACGCAACTGCGAAGGGTATGGCTTGTACTTGGATTCACAAGCACTCTCCAACTGTTTTCGGATACATAATTCAGTTTTGAATGCTAGATTTTTCAAATCTTCCCAGAAACTGATGCGCAGACTTGGAGCAAATTCATCAGCAAGAAATTTCCCAGGCCTGCTCCCAATTCGATATGAATATTAGGTAACGATAGGGTGTAGGACCCACAAGTAGATGGCAATTACAAAAGTATACCCTAAAATTCAGTGTGGCTGTAAATATCACTTATTATTCACTGCTCCCCCCACTTGAAGTTTCGGTAAGATGTGGTTTGGTAGCCCCATGTGATGGACACAATACTGTTGGGATTGGGGTAGGGGTAAGAGTTAGGGGTTATGG
Source organism: Spirometra erinaceieuropaei (assembly GCA_902702965.1). NCBI lineage: Eukaryota > Metazoa > Platyhelminthes > Cestoda > Diphyllobothriidea > Diphyllobothriidae > Spirometra > Spirometra erinaceieuropaei. The sequence goes on along the minus strand of CACRXP010000179.1, from coordinate 962,392 downwards.
TTAGGGATTAAGGCCAAAGGTTAGGGTTAGGGGTTGGGGTTTAGGATTAGGAGTTATATTTAGCGTTAGGGGTTGGCGCGAATATTTCTTAAACATTCAAATTGCAACCGCGCATTCCCAATAGCTTTTCAGTTGCTTACAACTACTTGACCTCGTCGTCTATGCGTTGCCCCGGCCCCACCTCTAAAGACCCCTATTACCACCCGTCCTGTATTAGAGGTGACTTGGGTTTGTTTACTTCAGGTGGGGCTACAAAACCACATCCGACCGAAATTTTCTTCCTGTCCTGACTAAATGTAAACTTACCATCGACGCTTTATTCAACATCCGTTATATTTTTGAAAATTGCTTTTTGTTTGTCTTTCGATTATCGCTTTCACTTTCTTTGCCAAATGACAGCGTACAGTGAGACTTCCGGCAGAAATTAATCCATTTGCCGTGTTTTTTGCTCTTCATCCTGTTCGTTGCCTCACCCATAAAACCCCCTCTACCACGATTCAGCGTATGACACGGTCCACAGGCTAGCTCAAGTTAGTTATGGGTCTCACACCCTGTCGTTGCCAAATATTTGTAGTATACTCCAACAGCCTCAGCTAACTTACCGCGCAATATTCATATTCCGCTAACAGACGATCAGTAGAACATGAATACTGGCTGATTTACCATACCGTCATCACTGTTGACCAGAACTCCTCGGAGCTGTGTCATCCAGCGACACAGCGAAACACTCATCCGGACTTTTAGCTGGCACTCCTACTGGAATTATGACAAATAAATCAGTGTAGGCAGAATAACATTATTAACATAGGAAAGGGAGACTGGCACGACCATTTCTGGCTTGTCAGCCGTCATCAGCCAGCCGTATCCCAACCCCAAGTGTTGCCAACCTTGAGGCCTGACCCACCGCGGCCCGTTGGTCAGAAGTCCAACTCCCTAACCACTGAGACACGGGCTCGTTGTCTCGTCGGTTGCGGTCGGCCAATAAGCCAGAAAAGGCCATTCCGGTCCCCGTTATCCTTGCGCGCAATGGTATTCTGCTTTTTTTACTAGTCGCTGTACGACTTTCGGCGGCGCTCGAGATTGAGCTCCAAAGTGAGAAGTGGGACGGGTGTGTCAGCTCCCCTCTGCTAGTGTAAATCAGTGTTTACACACTATTGACTGCCTATTGACAGCCTGTAAATATTACGCAGTTATTCTAATGCATCTGACAGATTTAAGCCCAGGCAGTAGTCATGTCCACTTTAGAACCGAGCTCCGAAGAATTTGCTCCCAGTTCGCATTTAAATTTCTGGAGAAATATGCAAGAAGGGAACACGCCCAGTCAATAACTGTTGCCATCAACCTGTCTCGAACCCCTGATCGCCAAATTCGTGTCGAATGCTGAGGAGTCCCGACGACCTCTCAGCCAACATCCTCCGTCTCCCCGAATTCCCTATTTGCCGTAGTCTGTTTCAGCAACGGCCGGGCTCGAGAAAGAGCCCGTAAGGCACAACGGAACGAGTGAGTTCCGTAAGAAAGATCGGTGAGCGCCCTTAACATTGTATATTCCCGATCGAAGCCGACAGGGCAACGGGCTCGTGGCCCAGTCGTTAGAGACGTGGACTTCTAACTAACAGGTCGCGTGTTCGAGTCTCTGGTGTTCCACACTTCGGGGTTGGGTATGACTGACTGACGACGGCTAATAAGCCAGAAATGGCCATTCCAGTCTCCCTTATCTTTGTCGGTAATATCATACTGCCTATACCATGCGCCGCTGTGTGACTGCTGGTTGGGCTCGAGAGAGAGCCCGTAAGGCACAACGGAATGAGTGAGTTTCGTAAGAAAGATCCATGAGCGCCCCCTACCAATGGCACCTGCTGCTGGTCTCTGGTCTCTGCTGTTGTTGCAACAACAACAACAACAACAACAACAACAACAACAACAACAACAACAACAACAACAACATAAACAACAACAACAACAACAACAACAACAGTACAATCGCATTCTATCCTTGCGGCTAGTTAGGCTGAAGGCTGATTAACTCCCCGTACCCGTAATCGGGATGCAGACCGCGTGGCAATTGGGAGAACTTTTAGGGGGCTGGGAGTTGAAGCAGCGCCCTGATGATGCTCACGTTTCTCCCCACGCCCTAACCGCCACCTACTCTATAGGTGAGGGACCCCCTATGAGGGACCACGGGGCAGGTGTGCCGGACCAATCGGAGGATCAGATCAGGGCACGGGACAGTACTTATTGCTGTGTCCTACACCTGAATTTCTTGTCCAAGCGGTCATGTCTACTTCTCGAAGTTGAACATGTTGATTCCCTCCCGGTGTCTCCGCGCGCAGGTCAGGAAGTAAAATAACTGCGGCAGGGATAATTCCGATTTTCAAACTTGAAAAATGCCCTGTTGTCTAGATTGAATATGTTCCTTTTACTAATCTCAAAGCCTCTTTTATAGAAATTGCACGTCCTGCCAATGTACTCTTTGCCTGTACTATGCAGAAATGAACATTATTCTGGCACCAAATTTAGAAGTATATCGGAAACCGAAGGGAGAGGTTCTAATGTCATGGCTGCCTTAGGAGAGCGTTCGACTGAATGCTCAGATGAGGCAGGCTGAAATTATAGATCTCTCGGCTTGAAGTCAGAGTATTCCCAGCTGGATTACGATGAAGGGCATCCCAAATTTCCTTGTACTTTTTTACAATAAGGACGCTCTGAGGAGAGCAAAATCACGGCCCGTAGAGGGCCAAAAATGTCCTCTTTCCTCACGAGTAAGTATGTTGCCTTTTCCTAGTTTACTGATACACCTTCAGCCTATGGAGTGGAGGCACATTTAGAAGGTGATTACTCTTCTCAGGAATAAAAAGAGTGAAAGCACATAAATTTAACTAACACAGCTCCTTAAACCTGTAAATAGATGCTATCAAGGTAGTTGACATCGGCTCATTTTCATGTAAATGCAGCCGACGACATTTTGGAAATAATTTGATAAACCTACAGCATATTGAAACCAAATGTAATGTAGATTTGGCAGTTTGAACCCAAACTTTTCTTAAAACTATCTTCGAGGCTGTAGTCCCTTGATCAACACTTGCTTTCTGTTGAAAAGGTATTTATTTGACAATTGTCCTCCGCTGGCCCTAGCTATCAGGTTGCCTTTACGAGGGCTTTGTTAAATATCAGGACATCTATACTACATGCAAAAACTCTGAAAAGGGCAGTCTGCTTTGCGTTATTTTAGTATTTTTGAATTCGACAATTAGGTGACGGTAGGTTTTTTTCCATTACATTATAGGTGTTCAGAATGCTCGTCTCGCCAGAAGCAGGCCGCTTGCTGGCACCAACTCACTGTCCTCAGGACCGCCTAGTTTGAACTCAGTTTCTCAACCCGCCGAAAATCCACCTTGGCAACAAGTGATGGTTGATACTACCAGTTTTGATGATGCGCAGTCCTACCATTGTCATTCAGACAACAGACCAGCGCCCAACTCTTCATTGCCCCCGCTTTCGGTGGACTTTGGTTTACCTCCACCTAGCTTCCGGGCCAGTGTCAGTTGGTTACAAGAAGGCCCACCAGTCGAGGCCTTGATGGGCGAAGGGCGGGTGAAAATGTGCACGGAAGAGGTCAAAAGACTATGCCACGCAAACGAAACCTGGACCAAGTGGTTTCTCGAGTGCGTTTTAGTGGAATGCAGACGTGAATTGATGCCTCAAATACAAAGTGGCTGCTTCGAACTGACTACGGAAGACGCGGGTTTAATTCGGCTAGTGCATTGGGAGCAGCCACCCGCATCCAGCGAATCACTCGCTCATCAAGTTGATCAGATGCGCTGTCGTTGGCCTAAACTACTTCCTTTGTCTATCACGAAGGTGACTGGTTAGTATATGTAAAGTGGATATAGATCCAACTTTACTACTGAAATATAATAAATAGCCTTTTTATTTCAGTGTCTGCAGGACTCTAGGATAGAAGAAGTTGATTGGTCCTTCGCGGATGGAAAAAGCGGAACAGGAGCCAAACCAAGAGAATTCCTTGGTGAAGTCAATCTCAACACACCAGACGGACACAGAGCTGTTGAGTTTATGCCCACCGGAATTTCACCCTGTTTTGAAGACCGAAGAAAATGTCCGTTTGTCCAATCCACAACTGCGGGCTCTCTTATAATGAGGATTGTGAACGCGGCAGCAGTCTTGAGACCGGATGACCTCGAAATAGCACTATTAAAAGCCCTATCAATCCTAACTTCCGGTGAGTACGGGAAAAGTTGCCTCGGTCAGAAGTCAGATTCTTGGGTTCAAGGGTACTAAAACAAGTTCAGACGGACGCTCCACGAAAACCGTGTTGGGACGGTCGTAGAGAGCGCCAAGCAGACGCTTCCTTCTTCTACATAGGTCCTATAAAAGCCACGAGGCCTCGAAATTCTTGCAGATACTTCGCTGTTTAGATACCCTCGAGGGCGACTTCCAATAAAGTGGGAAGCTAATGTCTGGGGAAGTTTTGACAATATTAATGGGCGACGGGTAGGTGACGGACTACTTCCGTAGTCTGAAGCCGCAGTAGACTGAACAGGGATACTTGACGTTCAAATTCCAAAAGAAACTTATATCACACGGTCAGAGTTATTCAACTAGCTCAGCAGAAGTGGCTTCGGAGGCAGGCATTAACTAAGCTCAGGTCCAATGATGAAGGGCAATACTGTTAAGAGACTGTTGAGTGGCCAGAATTACATTGAGTAAAGAATGGTTGACGTAAACAACAGTATACACTGCGATAGGAAGGGCTCTCAACGACCGCGCTACGGAACTCACTCGTCCCCTTGTACCTTGTGGTTCTCTCTCGAGCCCAAGCAGCAGTCGCACAGCGGCGCATGAAATAGGTAGAATAGGATTGCCGACAAAGGTAAGGGAGACTGGAATGGTCACCTTTGGCTTACTAGCCGTCGCCAGCCGGTCATACCCAATCCTGAAGTGTGGAACAGCTGGGGCTCGATCCTGCGACCTGTTGATCAGCAGTCTAACGTCCTTTAACACTGAGCCACCGACTCGTTTTCCTTGCGATTGCGATCGGGTGCATACAATGGTATGGGCATGACTGACTGACGACGGCTAATGAGCCAGAAATGACCATTCCAGTCTCCCTTGTCTTTGTCGGTAATGCTATTTCAAGTATAGTCAATGCCATCAAAAGCTTCGTATGATCCAACGTACGGAAGAAACAGAAGCTCGGTAACCTGACATCCAATGCTGGATAGCGGTCGACGCCCATTCAAAGTGCACCTATGACAGCGTGGCAACCAGTTTTCCGTGACAGTTAATTTATTATGCATAATTTAGGTCTAGTTACTACTAGTTTACTGGCTCTAGCGCCAGTCTGCAAAAGCCACATCGGGAGTTGGGACCTCTTAGCACACGGAAAACCCCGAGATACAACGGCGATGGGGTTTGTCTTTATAAATTTGTATCCTTGTGCTTGCGGTGTTCTCTGATAGACATGAAATTCATGCCAGCTTTCGATCAGGTGAGTAGCGTTTCAGTTGCGGAATGCACTCAGATGCGCCGGGCCAAGAGCTGCGGACCTACGTACTTAACCCCAATTCAAGAAAAATGAGTTTCGGTTGCCTCTTGCGCTCAAGTGCATCATAGACCCCCGCGAGGAAGGTGCGTGGACTGGAGAGATGACTAGAGCTTCCGATTACGGAAGATTTGTCAGAGTGCCTGCGGAGGGTTGTCTCTCAACCTGTCCTGCCCACACATGCACATCACGCATGGACGTGACGGGTCACTTGCAGATCCACCACACAGAGACTGGTGGACCAGTGCATGGAACACCAACACACACCCGCCGCCATCGCCTCAACTGCCCTTTTGTCCCACCCATCGTGTCTCCTTCTTCAATGAGTTGATTGTTATTTAATGTGACTGGCTTGGTTCCTGTAGCTAACAAGATGAAAAATAATGTTTGGCAAGTTGACATGGAGAAAAAGTACAAACGTTCTTCTCTCTCACACGCACAGCAATCTGCTGGAGATCTAATGATGCCTCCGTCGATAAAATTGCACCAGGACGAACTCTAGAGTAGAATTAATCAGAAATTTGCCACATTAATAGACAAAACAGAGATCTACCCATCCTCATTTAATATTTAACGGTAAGGCCGCCACCGGATCGAAGGAAAGCAGCAGTACGTTGATGGCATTTCCTACTTATAAGGCATGAGAACTTTGAGAATTATTCAGGTAGTCCATTTAATGGAAACTGTCTTCAGGGCCATACGCGCGAAACCCTTCTCTGACAACCTTATCCTGATAAATAGAAGTTCTTTCTTTTGTACTCAGAAGATGACAGTGTAACCAGTCTACTTAGTATATTCCATAATCCTAGTAGACATTAATTACGCTTTAGATGTTAACCATGAAATGTGGAGCTCGCAGCCAGAAATCCAGACGATGGTCCGTATTTTATAACAAATAAACAAGGACTACTTGCCAGAATTAAGTACCACATTAAATTGTCTATTTTCATTTTCAGTCAAATTCTTTAGTGCTCTTGACTATTAAAAAATGTTTGCTGATTCACCTGGATGAGCACGTTATCGCATTGCTGTCAAAGGCCTCTCAGACCCAACACTGGGGACCCTGAAAACCCCCGCCATCTCAATAGCTTTCAGATGCTGTTACCGACAAGAACGCGGGCGATTTGAATGTCCTTTTGTGGCCTGTCTGCGGTCATTAGGCAGTCATACCCCATCTTAGACAGAGAAGACCAGAAATTTGAGTCCGATTCCAGCTGTTCACCGAACCTTGAAGGCAACACTCGCTCATTTTTGCCAGAAGCTTACGTTCTGTTGGCTATGTTCGAAAACACTCTAAATTCTGTGGGAATAATTTCCTGCGATTGATTCCACGTGCAGGAAATAATGGGGGCGTATGTGACGTACAACAAGTAATCGGAAATTTTTACTGTCAAAAGGGACTGGAAGGACCTTTTTGGGCTTATTTGTCGCCATCAAACAGGCGCAACACAATCCCAGATTGAGGAAATTGGTTATTTGGACCCTGGTTTTCATCGTATGGGTCGAGGAAGCGAACGCTTTTGTTACGCAGCCAGTCGCTCACCATTCAAGCAAATTTTGATCGGAAACTGAGAGCTTAGTCCGTGATGAACTGATTAAGAGGTACAAATGGTAGGCGGAGATCGACTAAACCGCGTATCTTTCACCAGAATGCACCCTACGAGACTCGAATGTCTCCTACTCTTCATTTTGTCATATCTCCTACCTGCAGGAAGCGCCAAAGCCTTCTTTATGCAATATAGGTTGTTACTTTGCCAGCTGGTGCTCGCATGATTTTCACTTATAAAAACTCACGGACTGCTATTGTATGCATACATTCTACAACCTTTGCCTAGTGGACTTCCCACTCAATGAGGTTCGATCTCTCGCCTACCTGAGACAGTCGCTCCAGACGACTCTCGTGGAACACGTCTTCCGCCGTTCTGCCTGCCATCTGGACGCCGGGCAGCGCATCTTCGCTCTGAAGGAACTTGTCTGCTACCTGGCAGTTGTTGAGCCGAGATCAGTCTTGGAGTGTTTGAATCTGCAGGAACTGGGCTCGGTGTCTTAGGCGGACTTGGGACGTGGGGACGCCTTGAACTGACGTTCCAGACCACTATGAGGTCCGCGGAGCCCGGCCAGAAGTCACCAGATCCTCGGCCTATATGCATCCTCTTTTGTAAATGCTTGTACAACTTCGTCTTTTATCTACACACGGAGCTGATTCCTTTATCATATTGACACTGTACTTACATCAACGTGTATTTTGACCAGTTGTTTTTTTAAATGGCTATGGTAACGCAGAAGTCTATGGGAAAGAGAGGGGGTGTTGATGACGTAGGATCAAGTTCTCGCGTCCATCTCTGAGTCACTTCTCCCTGCCCACTGGTGCTCTACTTTGAAGTGGAAACAGGTGTACTTACATTTCATAATTGTAACTGCGAGAGAACCGTCGTGGTGCACTTGGGCTGTGCTAACGGTACACCACATAGCATTCATTTATTAAAATTTAGGGTTAGATCGCAGTTGGTAGCCAGGACCCGTATTACAGGCGGCGGGGTGTTTTTTCACTGGGACTGTTTTGTGGGGTTCCATAATCGCATCTGACACATTTGGCTTCCGTTTTAATTTTGAGGTTAGGATTAGGATACCCGTTAATGGTTTCCGATTTTCGGGTTAGGGTTATGTCCTTAGGCAAGGGTCTTCGGGTTACGGTTAGGGTTTGAGCGTACGATTAGGTTTTAGTATTACGGTTAGGTTATTCAGTTACGGCTATGTTTAAGGGCTACGGTTACGTTTACGATTTCGGTTAGGGTTAGGGCTGCCGTTAGGTAGCGTCTCGCAATTAACTGCCACAACAGTGCGTCCATGGGGACTTGATTGGCCTATATCCGCGAGAGGTCGCACATCGGAGGGGCCAAGCGAAATTCCACCCAAACTGGACGGGATGCTGTAAATGCACACCTTTTCAGGGAGAATGACTTGCAGGTTACAATGCACTTTTATCACTGATTAATCGTGTTCTCCTTCTCCGTCGTGTTGGCTGTTTGGGACAAGCAGTTGATTTTAATACGTTTGTTCAGGTGTGACCAAAGGGACCATTTCCGGCAATTCTTTTCTCGAAAGCCAATTGACTTTATATGCACAGCGAAAACGCACAAAATACACGGGAAAGCTGTAATGTGCTGGCGACATTATATCACTTCCTTTGGGTAATAATTTATACTGAAAAGCATAGTTAACCAGCTTTAGGGAAGTTCAATGAGTTTCAAGACAATGCCTTTTTGCGAATGTTTATATCATCATGTATTAGTGCGACCTGAAATAGAATGTAAAAATCCGATACTTTGGAAAACGCGGCAAGACCCTATTTCGCCGCCACACCCGTTAGGGGTTAGGCTTAGGGGTTAGGGTGCTAGGGAAGAGGGTAAAAGCTAACGGGCTCGTGGCCCAGCGGTTAGAGGCGTGGACTTCTAACTAACAGGTCGCGAGTTCGAGCCTCGGATGTTCCACACTTCGGGGTTGGGTACGGCTGGCTGACGACGGCTAATAAGTCAGAAATGGCCGTTCCAGTCTCTCTTGTCTCTGTCGGTAATAACATGCCAACTACTAAACAGTCAGAAAACACATACCTAACAGGCAATTTACCTGTTTAGGTTTTTGCTGAAAAGAACAAGCCACAGTTTGAGATGAGTAAATCGCGAATTTCGACTCGCAGATAATATGTCGGTAATTATATTTAGCATGGATTGAACATGTAAACCCAATGAGGAAATAGAGCACAGGGCCTCCTGAAGTACGGGATGGATGCTAATAATAGTTTTATCAGTAGAGCAGATGGACGCGGCAATAAACGGAATCCGCGGAAGCCATCACGAAAACTCGCATTTCTGCCATATGTTAATTTTATTACACCAACGAGGTGCCGGGACAGATCGCACAGTTTGGGGAATACCAGGTGGGGGCGTGTAAACGGATGGGAAACAGGTTATCTTAGATTACTGGGTTAAAGAACTGCAGATTGGATAAGACGGTATGTGGCAGGTAAACTTAACCTTAACCCTAATCCTTAACTCACGGTAACCTTAAGCTAGACCAGATATGTAATCACTTCCCTAAGTATAGCAGGGAACGTAACCTTAATATAATGCGCCCACCTCAATCAAGCAAGCATGCATCTTCCAGCAACAAAACGACTGAGCTTACACATTCGATCGTCTCCCTTTGCCTGGAAGAATTGTAATACATGGCGGCGGTCCGCCCTTGTACGCTTAGTTACGGAGATCGCTCACTCATACGCTGCGTGAGCAGTTTAACATCTGGGCGACAATACCCAAAGTTTTTTTTTTCTAAACGCAGTCTAAAACATGGGTGCTTTGGACGGGGCTGTTCAGGTCGTGCTGTTAGCTTGACACACATCCCAAGACGGTGCTAGAGGTTAACAGTGTAGACGGCGACCTCCGTCTCAACGTCGCTATTTGTTACTTGTAAGTTGATAGGTTATGGAAATATAATCTCTTCCGATAATGCAGGTAGCTTTGGGAAAAAGTCAAAGGTAAATATTCCCTGTCCTAATCCCAACAATAACTCTGGCTCAAACTCTAATCCCTAACAGAACCTTTCTTTTAACCTTTATTTCCCTGGGGATTAACGCAAGCCCCTGGAACAGGGGGCGAGGGGAGAGAGGCTTCATATTCCCATGTACTGCCTACAGGCCTTTTAGCTCGAAGTAGAGGGGTCTGACTCAGTTCCTGGGAAGCATATATTCGCAAATGAAGATTTTGCTACCGCATAGAATTCAGGGTATGATCGTATTTCGTGGCCAAAGCTTGTGAAACGACACTCGTGTTCCACTTACTTGTTTTCAGTAGGCGTGATTACGTTGATTTGGTGTTTGTCCGATAGGGTTTGGCATTAAGGGGGGAGTTTAGGTTGGGGTTCGGCACGAGGGTTTGGCCGGTGCAGTAACGGCTACGAAGTAGGATCCGACCGAATTCAAAACCCTTTTTGTGTGTATTTCCGGAAAATTCCGCAAGGTCTGCGTGCACAAGGAAGACTACAAATAAACCTGAGTGTGCGTAAGACAAACGGAATCCTCCTCCGAGGTATGGATCCCTCCTCTAGTTCTATATTCCAGGAGAATCCCAAACGATCGTCTGCAGACTACCGCGATCAACTGAATTTGTGCTTAGCATTGGTTGGGGCTTAGCGAGGTCTACTTGAAGGTCATACGAATAAGCAGAGGGACACCTGAATTACGGGAAAAATTATAATACTAGTCTTATCAGTAGAGCAGATGGACGCGGCAATAAACGGAATCCGCGGAAGCCATCACGAAAACTCGCATTTCTGCCATATGTTCGTTTTATTACACCAACTAGGTGCAGGGACAGATCGCGCAGTTTGGGGAATACGAGGTGGGGGCGTGTAAACGGATGGAAGACAGGTTATCTTAGATTACTGGGTTAAAGAACTGCAGATTGGATAAGACGGTATGCGGCAGGTAGAGTTACCCCTAACCTCAGCGCTAATCCTTTCCCTAATCCCATTCTTCAACGTGCCGTAACCTTAAGCTAGGTAGCGGCCTGCACTTGTACGCCCAGCTACGGAGATCGCGCAATCGTATGCTGCGCCCGCAGGCTAACGTCTTGACGACAGTACCCAGACTTAGCCTAGAACATTGGTGTTTTGGATGGGGCCGTTCAGGCTGTGACGTTAGCTTGACATACATCCCAAAATTATGCTAGAGGCTGACAGTGTAGACGGCGACCTCCGTCTCAACGTCGCTATTTGCCATTTGTAAGCTGATAGGTCATGGTAATAGGAACCCTTCCGGTAACACAGGTAGCCTTGCGAGAAACTCTAGGAGGAGTAAATATTCTCGTGTCCTTGTCCTAACAATAACTCTGGCTCAAGCCTTGACCCTTACCAGAACCTAACTTCTGACCTTTATCTCCCTGGGAATTAGCGAAAGGCCTCAGAGCAAGGACGAGAGGAGAGAGGCTCTCTATTCCCACGTCCTGCCTGCGAGCTTCTTAATTCGAACTAGAGGGGACTTACTCGGTTCTTGGAAACATACATTCGCAAATGTACTTTCATGACATTCGTCTCTCGGATAATACATCATATCTACTGAAAGCATCAGTCCAAAAGTTACAGAATTTTATTTGCACTGAAGCCCCTAGATCCTGCCATTTGAAGATTTTAGGACTGCATAGAATTCAGGACCCCTTTTGCGCGAATTTTCGAAAATTTCCGTAAGGTTCGCGTGCTCAAGGAAGGCTACAAAAAACTGCGTGTGCGTAAGACAAGCGGAATCCTCCCCCGAGATGAGGATCACTCGTCTAGTTTTACATTCAAGAGAATTCCAAACGATCGTCCACAGGCTACCACGATTAGTTGATTTTATGCTTAGCGTTGGTTGGGGCTTAGCGAAGTCCACTCTATGGTCGTTGTCTCACGTTCCTTCACGACAAGTGCGAAATCAGGCGTGAAAGGCTCGGAGAGAATTGTATTGCGAAAATAGAAGAGAGTGCGGTTGCTTTGTTTTATATTTTCAATTTCACAGTCACCCATTGGCATCCTTAAGTCTTTTTATTCTTGGCATTCAGAACACTGTCAATGCTCTCTAACATCTCATTAGACAGAAATTGACGTATTGAAGGACAGTTCTCATAGAAGTTGCTCAGTTGGCCCACGCACTCCTGCGTGACTTTCCGGTAGAGTACATCCTCAACTTCGGCAGCCGAACGTTCAAGAGCTTCTGATTTTACCTTAGCTGCAGCCGCGTATGTCCTCCGGGCCTCAGTTTCATCGATTGCTAGGTCTGAAAAAAAGCGATCGTGTAAGAATAATTACAGTTCTGAAAATCGGTAGGATGGCAGTCGTGCTCTGCGAGAACCACCTCTAGCAGCAAGTTGGTGACTTGCATAGCACATCACTCAGTCATATGGGAATAGGGGCACAATTGACCATTTTTCCCAACGCAGAGATCACGAACAAGAGGTTACCTGTCAGGTCGATTTTGGCCAAGTTATGGCAGCAAAGTGCATGACGACATAGATCCAGGCGGATTGATACAGCGCTGTTTCGGGCTTATTTTTGCTTTCATTCTGCCTCCATAATTATTCGTGACAAGAAATGACGATTTTGATTTAGGCTCATATTTACAAAGTTGAGAGATCCGGGTTGATGATTTGAAGAAGAACAAGATGGGTTCACCGGAACGGGTTTATTCAGGCGCTGACGTTTCGAAGAGCTTGGGTGTTTTCTTATTGTCAGAATGTAAAGTGCCCTTAATCGACCAGAAATTCCGAGTGGCATGTCGCGTTGGTCGGTCCCATGCTGATCGATTTTTCTCTTCTCTCGCTGCCCCGGCCTTTGTGGGGATGATTGGCGGACGTTTTATCTGTGCGTCTAGTGAGTCACGACTTCGCCGGGTGGCCGGTTTGGTGGTTCTTCTTCCTCGCAGAGTAGACTCGCCGTCGACCCGTCTATGTAGGACCTTCTTAAAACGTCCGCCACCCACCCCTTGAGAGGTCGAGGCAGTGAGAGAAGAGAAAATCGATCAGCATGAGGCCGGCCAACGCGACATGCCACTTGAACTTTCTGGTCGGTTAAATGAACTGTACGCTTTGACAATGGGGAGCCGACCGAGATCCTCGAAACGTCATCACCCAAATAAACCCGTTCCGGTGAGCCCATATTTTTCTTCAAATGTTAAAATCACCAGAGGTGGGCGCAGGCGCAGCGGCAGACGAAGCAAAAACAACCCACCCACGTGCGCTGCGCAAGACTTGGTGCCCAAAACACTTGCCGGGTTACTGTAAAGGTGGCTCGGATATCACCTAAGTGACTGGGCGATAAGGGTCACCTCATTTGGCAGCCTTCCATGCCACGAATGTGAGCGTGCCAATTCAAGCGCGTCAGACTTATTACAGTGAGAGAGAATTAATTCCCAGTTTCGATCTCGATCTCTCTGACCTCCCCCCATGCACCATTCAACTGATCGAGCCTGTCATTGACTGACGCAGCGTGAAAGCCAACGTCCAAATTGTGCCACAGGGATTAATGGCAGTAGCTACGGCCTCACGCGAACTCACCGCAACCCGACAGACGCGTGCCGTGAGCTTCTATTACACTGGGTTTGGTCCAGCGCATCCACAGCGCAGCTCATTTTGGATACGATGTGGCCGGAAACATGACAGTTCGACAGCCGATTTCGACGATGTCCGCCGTGTGCTCCGCAGAAGAGTGAGAGCAGGGACGGTGACTTGCGCGTGGATTAGTTTATGGTAGACTTGCACAGCCTCTACTGCACTCTCACGCCCTCTACCACCCGGGGTCGATGAAGCGAAAGAGGCTGGTGGCGGTTGGCGCGGCGTAAACCGGCACCTAGGCGTTCCACCACACCCCTTGGTCTACAACAAACGCTTGACAATAAAAGCGAGGAGACGAGTTCCAGGAAGCAGTCTTGAAGGAGGCACGATCGCTGGGACAAGATCTTTATTAGCCTGACGTTTCGGATTCCTGCTCGAACCCATCATCAGAGACAAAAGCAGATGGGGGTGATTCACGCACAAGGGGCCGCAGTATTTATAGGATGCAGTCGCCATGCTACCGCATACCTATGAATGTCCACGGCTCCCTCCTTCATCAGGGATTGTTGCACGTGGTGTGATGACTGTTTGATGGCCGAAATTTGCGTCGTTAATTGCTGAAATCTCATTACGTGCGTTAAATTTTGGTGTAATGATTGCTCGACCATCTGACGCACCGACTTTGGCGTTGGGAAGTGTTCTCGCTAGAGGTGACAACCGCGTGAGCCGGGAGCTGCTTGAGTCATGTTTTACTAGCCCCCAGTCCATTAACAAGTGCAATGATCTTCCGCTTCCATACTCGGTGCTGAGACTTTGGCTAGGCGGAGTAATTAGCCACGCGAGGAGCGCACAGGTGAACACTTGTCCCAACACCAGGGTTGGTGGATCAGATGGTCGCGCAATCATCACACCAGCAATTAACGACGCAAATGTCGGCCATCAAACAGTCATCACACCACGTGCAACAATCCCTGATGAAGGGGGGAGCCGTGGACATTCATAGGTATGCGGCAGCATGTTGAATGCATCCTATAAATACTGCAGCCGCATATGCATGAACCACCCGTATCTGCTTATGTCTCTGATGGTGGGTTCGAGCAGGGGTTCGAAATGTCAGGCTAATAAAGCTCTTGTCCCAGCGATCGTGTCTCCTTCTTCAAAACACTTGACAAGGATTTTGAACACCAACAAAAGTGGTGTGCAGCAGGGATCCCAACTGGCGCGGTGTGAGCCTGCAGCTGGGCCTGCCATCGCATCCTAAATGTTGGCATTTGTTAGGGGTGCGGATTCCCCATATCGGCTGCCAGAATACGATGCAGCCTCCCCCGTGCATGTCCAGCGCATCAACTGCGTGGTCCGCCCTAGGGGCACGGAAGTACAAACATGCGCACACGACGAAGATGGTCCAGAGACGCGGATCATGAGATGGGTC
>CACRXP010000179.1:915723-935007 GCA_902702965.1 Spirometra erinaceieuropaei | reverse complement strand
GTCTGAAAATTTTCCAGTTTGACATTTATTAACTCCCTCTTAATGATTAATACAAAAATGACCCCCGGGAATTAAGCTTAAGAATCCAAGCCTAAATAGACATCATTTAAAAGGAGGAACTATTTTAGGGGAAGAGAATAAAACAGCAGACAGTTTCGGAGAGAAGATCGTGTCGGTATAGTCGAGTCTGGAGCAAGCTCAAATAAAATTGGTAAATTTGAAGCCCTTTTTTTCCGGTACGAACTTAAAACAAACATGAACAGCTGAATTTATTGGTACCAGCAAATTCTGCGACAGGTTACTAAGTGCAACCCGTCGCTGCATAACATTAGATAACGAATAAAACATACAACAATTTGGATTTTCACGGAAAAATCAATGCAAAACGGCAGGGTCATTGTTTAGTGCACGCGGGTCAATCAATAAAAGTTGCGGCTTGAAAACATAATTTAGGAAAGAAAAAAGGGGAAAGTTGACATGAAAAAGGAGTGTGTAAATCTAAGGACAGCCTCAACTTGCTCTGGTAACCGTCGGTCCTTAGATTAACACACCCCTTTTGCGTGCTAACTATCCTCTTTCACTTTTCATAAATTTCGTTCTTAAGTTGTCATTTTCATTGATAAGTCTGCGTGCACTACACAATGACGTTACTGTTTTGCAATGGTTTTTTTATGGAAATTCAATTTTGTGTATGCATCTTATTCGTTATCCAGAAAACGAATAGGCGAGCATACGCTGCTTTCGATAAATTCTCCTCAGGCCAGTACAATTATATGGGAACAGGATAAAAACAAAACATGTCAGTGATGAGAGAAATTGATTAGAGTTCGTCTTGAAACACTGACAGGGTGTGGGAATGTTAGAGGGGGGGGGGTAATAGCAGGGTAAGAGCGGAAGGGCGCGGAGTAGCGGCGCTAGTCGATCTTCGACCACTGTAGGTGCGAAGCCTGAACGTGGTTCTTCTGTGCGCACAAGATTGGTTTCCGTAACATGATAGCGACCACTTCTGCTGTTGCTAACAGGCGCTGGCCCAGTAGCTTAGGGTAGCTCGATAGGACCTTATAAATCACACGAAGAAATTCGCTGGAGTTCACATGATGTCCGGAATCAATAGCGTGCGCTAGAATGGCGCTGCTTATGCTCCTACTTTGGCCTTTTTCCAGCCATTCCGAAAGGTGTTCTCACATTCTCTTGGATAAGCGTCAACTCGTGCGACTAATATAACGTGCTCCACAGGAGCAAGTAAAGGAGTGGATGCTGCCGGGAATGTTTGTGGGACGGTTTGACCAAGACGTCTTTTCAGGGTTCGCTCGCAGCGTCCTCTTTTTTATGCAGCGGGTTACAACTAATGAGCTATCGCGAAATGTGTTGGTACCAGCAAACAATTCCATTTGCCTTGTTTAATTTCCGAGGAAATTAATGCGAGAACTTGGAGTAAATCTTTCGAAACGGACCTTTTCAGGCACGGTCCAAATTTTGATATGAATATTTGAGCTGAAATCCATCAGCTACTGCGAAATAACCGCTTAATATTCACAAACCGCCAACAGGCAACCAGAAGTATATAAGAGTGCAATGATTTATCGTACTAACAACACAGGTATTAACTAAAAGCCCAGACACGCGTGCTTCGCCGATCTTATGCCGACGTCATTATTAAAGTGCATCCTTCTGAGATGAAGCTTTTGTCTTTGCTCTTTCACCCGACCCAATTGTGAAACGGTCGATGGCCTCGGTGGGGATTCAAACCCACCACAACAAAGCCAGGGCTTGTGTACAATCAACGCTCTAACCAGTTGAGTCACGAGGCTCATACCGAGAGTCGAGAGAAGAAACACATTTTTGTTTTTCAACAAGCTATCAGAAATATCAGGTTTGCTTCAGGCTCGACTCCGAGTGTCCACCTAATTATTAACAAAATATTACAAAAATCTGGGACAACCAGTTCACCTACCAAGAGCTATCGAGAAATCGAGGAATATTTTAATGCGCATGCGTATATTCGGACGCTAGTCCTAAATTATCATGAAGGGGGGAAAATAAAGGTAAAATTCTTCAGCGATGTTTCAGCTGCACGGTTTTTTAGCTAAATGAAAAGGAAAGCAAAGGAACCGTACGTTAGTAAAATTTTTCATTCCCGAATGGATACTCTTAGAGTACGAGGACATTGGGCGAGATGGTGGGGCCACTACGTGAACTGCGCGCATTACCAGGTTTCCATTTTTCAAGACGTTACATATGTTCTCTCTGGCCGCCAAAGTTTTTACACTCTGAAAACACCCTAGTTGAAGGAGTACAAACCAAGTTGGCAGTGGTTTAAACTGATCGGCAGATGACTAGGTGTCGCTGTAACACATCCAATACTCAGATGCCCCTCGTGCCTGTTACCCAGGAATCAGAGTGTTGAATGAAAAAGCAAGCAGAATGCACAGGTCTAAATGTATCTGCTAGGACTGATTTAGAATGTCAGTAATGCCTGCTTCAGACTGGTTTGCAACCATCTTTGGAACTCTGGGTACCTCGGCGTCCAGGCTTTCCTTCAGAGTGGGCTGTTTCTTTCTCCGTCGTTGATATTCGTTCACGGCCCTCAGAGTGCCGGCTCTAATGGCCCGAAGACGCTCGGCCTTAGGGAGTGAAACATCGCCTGGCAGGGTCTCTAGGCTGAGAGACTCGAGGGAGAAGTCCGAGGACTGTTCTAACAGCCGGTCCCTAAATGGCACAGACAAGGAATGCATAGTACCATAATTAGGAAGGGATATCAGTTTGGTAGAGGTGTGTCTACCGAACGCGCTACGGAACTCACTGGTCCCGTCGTGCAATGGGGCTCTCCCTCTCTCTCTCTCTCTCTCCTGGTCCCTAAATGGCACAGACAAGGAATACAGAGTATCATAATTAGGAAAGGATATGAATTTGGTAGAGGGATGTCTACCGACCGCGCTACGGAACTCACTCGTCCCGTCGTGCCATGAAGCTCTGCCTCTCTTTCTCTCTCTCTCTCGAGCCCCGCCAGTAGCCACATAGAGGCGCATAATTAGGACAGAACAGCATTAGTGGCCATGGCCATTTCTGGCTCATTAGCCGCCGTCAACCAGACATACTCAATTCCGAGGTGTGGAACACCTGGGGCTCGGTCCCGCGACCTGCTATTTGTGTCCATTCCACACACACGCACCCCACCTGTCCTCCCAGGTTCTTCGCTGCGAATATTCTGCCTCTTCCCGTGGGAAACTTATTTCTTTGGGCTCTTTGCCCACGTCTACCTCATTAATAAAATCTACTCATATTCACTCTGAAATCTTGCTCTTTCAGATCACGCTGGCCTAAGGCCTTTTAATAACACGCCCGCTTTGCGCGGTCATCCCCTAAAACTACGCGCCGGGAAAGCAAGGATCAATGGAAGAAAGTTCTTTTTCAGTCACAGAGTGGTGGCAGCGTGGAATGCCCTGCCCACCGATGTTGCAACCTCCTCCTGTGTGAATTCCTTTAAGTTTAGACTTGACGCGCATCAAGCCTCCCAGTTACCAGCCTTACATCCACTCACATAACCGGCGCCAAATTAAACTTGTTTATACTACCTGTAACTAGTTAGTAACCGTTATTGATTACTCTTTTTGACTAGTTGTCAGCGATTATGTACAAAACCCCTTTTTCACCTTCCCACTGTCAATGTTTTTCTCCAATGACTTGTAACCAATAGGGAGTTCAAAGGCGCTCGCCTATATTTCCCTTAATAAACTGAAACTGAAACTGAATACACTCTGTTGGGGATCACTGATCCCCAGAGAAGCCGATGCAGTAGATGCGTTATCTCACGAAATGCAGAGGGACGCTCCTCGATCGCGCTACGGATCTCAACCATCCCGTTGTGACTTGAGAGTCTCTCCCCCTCTCTCTCTCGATCCACTCCAGCAGTCGCGCAGCGACGCGTAACAT
The DNA here is from genome assembly GCA_902702965.1 of Spirometra erinaceieuropaei. Classification (NCBI taxonomy): domain Eukaryota; kingdom Metazoa; phylum Platyhelminthes; class Cestoda; order Diphyllobothriidea; family Diphyllobothriidae; genus Spirometra; species Spirometra erinaceieuropaei. The sequence continues at coordinate 931,074 of CACRXP010000179.1, read as the reverse complement.
AGGCGGAATGACATAGCCAACAAAGACAAGGGGGCTGGAATGGCCACTCCTAACTTACGAACCATCGTCGGCCAGCCATACTCAAGGCCGAGGAGTAGAACGCCTGGGAAACGACCTGTTAGCTAGAAGCCCAATATCCATAACCACATTGGTTTGTTGAAAAACCCCAAGAAAGGAAGTTACCCTTGGGGATGGCCACGCGCCAAGAGAAGCCGATACAAAAAGCGAGGTTGTCGCACAGGGTTAAGCAAGGCTAAACAATACGGAAAAGTTCATTTCTGTGTTTGGTAAACGATGCCTGGGCTACACACATGTATCGACTCTGGGATGGGCTGATTTACTATATGCTGGTTAGTCTTAAAAGTAAACAACCATGCGTGAGCCACAAAATGCTAACCAGTTAACGATATTCCACATATAGACTCGGAATTCACTGAGTTGAGTCTGGGATGTTGGCCATTTCGGCCTAATACTCACGCATACGCCGAAAATCCTTGTAAGCACTTCTACTGTTGCAGGACGCAAAACCCAGGTTCTGAACTCAGTAAGTACACTTCCAGATAGAACAGTCCATGCAAGCACGGTCGTCGGACTAATTAACAAGACATATAACCATGAGTTAATTGATGTTCGTTAGTATGCGGACTTTTGGTCAAGAAGCGTGCCAGCAATCCCTTTTAGTAAAAAATCTAGAAAATTAAACCTTATATAACAGGTGTTTTTCAGATAATTTTGGAGCCCTTAGAAATTTGGTTGTCTCTCTGATAGGGTGAAATAATTTGGAATCACATGTATTGATTTGTGGCGTAGTGCGTTCCCTCTAGGGTTAGCAATTTCATTTGAAGGAGATACCGGCATAAAACGTCAAGGAAATCAAGCCGCCGTTTTTCTCCATACTAACTGATACGGACCTTCGAGGTCAGCACTGACCCAACGTATGCGTCCACCTCTGAGTTCGAAAGTTTGGATTCACAAGTACAAGTCAAAATTTGAAAATAATCGGCCGCTGAGCGTTCAGACTGTATTCAACGTAGGCAAACAGAAGTTCAAATCCGATTTATGGTGAGCTAAAATGAACCGCAAAAATTAACATACTCTTTATTGACGCCCTGTTAGTAAAAATTAACAGCATAAACGCCGCAACATGTGTTACTAGTGCACAGCTCACGGAACTGGAACAAAGCTTGAGTGGGCAGTTCAGATAACTGTAAAGTACAATACCAAATTAGTCAATTACTGTTTTAACAGGCAAAAATAAACATTATACTACAACAACAAAAACAACAAAACAACAGATCCCTATCTAGTTACCCTTATTCAAAACGTAAAACTGACCTTTCCAGTCCGGGCTTGGAGGTGCCAAATACGTTACAAATGAGAGGCTCAAAATTGAACTGTGATAAATGAAACGCGAACTGTGTCCTTGATGAAACGAAGTTGACTGGTTTATACGTGATTCTGATTTCAACGTTTCCTTTCGCAGGAAGAATTCCTGCAGTAAAGGCGGAAGTTAAAATGAAGAATCATGCACGTTGGTCATTTAAAAAATAAAAAATCGTGTTGGCTACATGAGTTTTTAGGAAACCAGTGAAAAGAATAATAATACTTTAGCTTGAAAAATTTGAATGCTTCCAGAAGAATTCTGCAAAGGTAAACGTGGACGAACCTGTCTGGCATGAACCTATTAACTATATTGGGGCCCACAGCTGGGTGATCAGGTCTGGCATACTTGTTCTAACAAGAAAATGGCAGCCGTCTACTATTCTTAGACATATTCGACAGAAGTATGAGTTGAGATATTTGTCAATAAAGAAACGATACCGAAAAGTAATTGGCAATTCGTGTTTCATGAACAAAAAATCCAGGCACAAAAAGAAGTTGGGAAAAAATAAATCCGGAATTTTCTTCGGTTGCCTATCACGGACCAAGATGCGACCTGATTTTGGCGTCAGACATACTTGATTTATGTATTTTATTATATCAACTGACTTCACAGAAACGATAAAAACGATGAATCTGAGAACATCATCTCCAGGCATAGTTGAAGTTGTCAAGAGGTCCAAGCCAAATATTTATGCAAGAACACGACTCGGGATAATTTAAATTGGCATCAACTTATGCGGAACCACTTTGCGAATACGAATGGGGAAGAAAGGATAATAGATCTGAAGAAGGTCGCGCTGCCTTTTATTCCTTTCATATGGCCTATATTTCCGACCTTCATGGCATTTATGCCATATAAGACTATGAGAACTAGAAGTTAACATAACTGTTTTTGAGCAAACTTAAAATATAATTGAGAAGTGTAAACATAGGCGATGATAGTGGTCAATAAAACAATGGCAGGCGTAGCTCAGACGACCATTTAACGACACCAAAGAGGTTACGCAAGCCCAATTTATTACAGGTCAACTTTTATTTATCGCCTACTTCCAGTGAGTCCGCAAGGTAAATTTTGATCGCAAATCAACTTCAGTACTGGTATTCGCAATCAGAGCCATCAAAAAGTAATTAATTAATCCGAGCGTAAAGTTGTAAACGTAGAAGTGACAGAACAGAAATAAGAAACAAGCATGGGCAAAACCCAAAAATGTCTTAACTCCTTCACTCTGTACTCTCATTTATTCTCATAACAATGCAACTCGAGACAGGCGTGCTCCCTCGATCCATAGGTAAAATTATTTCATTTTTAAGCTCCCAAAGTACTCAACACCTTCACTTCTTATTCTGTCCTGTACAACTACCTAACACGGAAGAGGCAAATATCAAATAGAGGTTTTCGAAGTAGGGTGGGAAATCGGGAAGTAGGTTTATGAATAGTTTAGCGAAAGATGACTCTCAATTTCTACCTTCCTATTCTGACTTCGGGTCTTTGTGTTAAGCTTTGTTAGCTTATTTATTCAGGCACATGGGGTTCCAAAAGTTGTTGATTGACTGACCTTGGAGCGGATTTATTTCGAAGGCGTAGGATTCCTGAATCACGTTTATGTGAAATTGAAACGCGACGTCGCAAATTGAATGTAACGGAAGAACATGTGTGTGTCTAAAATGTGAGTGCAGAATAACGTGTTAGCAAGCATGTTGCAGGTTTGAAAACGTCTGTTAAACATTATAAATCTGGAAGTTACTTAAAATTCCAGGATTTATGTTCACAGAAGTCGCGAATAGTAATATTAGCCACGAAAACGGTAAAAAGATAGATAACGCAGACATTCCTGACAACCAAAATAAATAAAAGAGTAAGTGGCGGGAAAAGACTATAACCATACAAGAAATCCTGAAAAGGTTCAATGATTCTCGAAAATATTCTCGTAATGCACAGGTAATTAAGCGAGTCGATGAGGGTAACCCGATTTGGTAGTCAAAATCAATCCAGTTTACTTATAAGTCGACTGAACATCAATCTGTTTATCCGTCACCCTCCACCTTGGTCACAACAGGGAATCAATTAGACTTCAGAAAATCAGATCTGTCTAAATTTTGCAAATTACCTATCCTTTATGTCAGATGATGCGTCCATATAAATAAAAAACGCGTTATACTCACACACACACACTTTTACCACTTATAAAACACAGAACTACTTAGTTAAATAATGTACATACTTACGTTTGGCCGACTTGAGTCGGTGGAAAATGTATGTTCTTTGGAATTTCGAGATTCTCAATCGCAGGGTAAGCCAAAAGGGGAATAACCACGTTGGAATCTGCCTGAAAAAGAAAAAAAAACAATTACCCACATAAAACGAAAGTAAAGTGCCATAAAGAAAATGAGACCGGTCCCTCGCTTACCTTCGTATGAATGTAAAAGGCGTCCTGATAAAACCCAGGCTCGGAGGCCGAAAATGAGACTTTAATAGTAACAGTTATTCCGGGAGCAAATACTGCCTAGGAAGTAAATAAATAACTAATTTAGATGCGATAAACACAGAATGTATGAATGGGCAACAAATGTTTGGTGTCATCTGTTAGATACATTAAATGGGGCAATTTGTTGTTATTTTGGAAAAAAATAAGATTACCTGCATACTATGTTTTTGTGTTCTTTAGAAAAAATACTTCTTACCACCCACCTAAAGAAGGGTTCAAGCCAATTCCTGAACAAAACATTTCAGATTTTAATTCCTTGATCTGTTATGTTAAAAAACAATGACAAGATCCACCGTATTAACATTTTAGAATTTTTCGGATATGATTTACATTAAGGAACGCACACTAGCTAGAAATTACGTCGGGTGATAAACGACCAAATGGTACATGTATTTGTGGATTAGGATTCCGTGAAATAAGGTAGACAAAATGGTGTTGTTCAGTTAAGCGCCTCATCCCAGGATTTCGGGCAAAAGACAGTGAATAATTGTTTTGTAACTTTTTTCGTTTGTAATGTAGCGGATGGATGTTATAACGTTTTGCAATCCAGTATAAGCATAAATGCATACGCGTAGGCAGCTCTGATGTTTTAACTTATTTCCGCTGACAAGACTCGGCCAAGTGAAGAAGAGATAATTTTTGCCAGAGCGGCTTAATTTTAAGTGCAACTTCTTTTACCTATGCCCACCAAACTAAAACAAGCCATTTATGACCGATATCTTTTGCCACAATATCTGTAGAATCATTCAAATATGGCCTGTGGTAACAAACCCTCAAATAGTAACTAGGGACGTAGGTTAACAAAAAATAAAACTTTGTAGTGTAAACGAACTTTAAGAGTATAAATTTAAAAGGCCCTTATTTTTAAAGTTAACTTTATAAGTAGTCCAAAGAAAAGGTGAGACTTTACGGGCATTTGCCATTTTATCCGGAAGAGATGCGTTTCCGGTGGAATAATGTGAATCCTTGTGGTTTCGTCAGAAATATTGGTTATCTTTACATCTCTCGTCTGAGTGAAAATTCGATTTTGTGAACAGTGACTGGAGAAGGCTGATTTAAAATGCACTTCGGCTGGTTTCACATTTACAAAATTGTTGTTCCCCAGGCATTTAAAACTGTCTGTCGGATCTGTTAAATACGGAGTTGGAATTACGGTTTTCGAGTAGTTTGTTCCTCAGCGCAGAGTTATTCTTCGGATTTTCGCTTTCGACAAAACACGCTAGACTTCCAAACTCTGAGTGCCGATACCCGTTCAACACAGCCATCAGACTTTATTTTCCGCGGTATTTATCCCTGTAGGTCGTTGCTGGCATTTGAGGGTTATTCGAAGGTGTCAATGAGTATTTCGGGCATGAACTGCCAGAAGCGCGCCTATGGTTATTTTGGCAGGTGCTTGTTTTAAATTGTTATTGTCGTTATTTAAGTTATTGAACTAAGATTGGCGGCAGGAACATTAGTGGGCCTTTGGATTACCGGACTCGCATGATAATGGGTCAAGCACAAAAGTCCCCAAATAACAAAATAGCTTTCTGTTATTTGAATCTAAGGTTAAGACAAAATGACTGAGCTTTTAGCGTTATATTAACTATCTGAACTCAGCGCACATATAATACGGAAAATGACTGAAAGGGGGGATGCAAGCAAAGCAATCACACAATGCTGACTCCTCGTGTTATCTAAACTAGTATTTGAATCTGGATAAAGTATTCTATTGCGCAGGGAATAGAGCGCACAATGTGAAGAGTTTTTACCTAGAACCGTTACTTACCATTGTCTATGGCTTCCGCATATAGTTGGATAAACTAAAAAATCCGGTTGACTACTGGCATCCGAAACGAATATCAGGAAAAGGAGTTCACCTATTTCGGAGCTCCCGTCATTACGAAATAACATTTGAAGAATACCAGTAAGGCAAATTTCGTGGTAAATAATCTCATTTTTGCAAAAACTAAATCCTGGAATTTTAAGTAACTTCCAGATTTATAATGTTTAACATACGTTTTCAAACCTGCAACATGCTTGCTAACACGTTATTCTGCACTCACATTTTAGACACACACATGTTCTTCCGTTACATTCAATTTGCGACGTCGCGTTTCAATTTCACATAAACGTGATTCAGGAATCCTACGCCTTCGAAATGAATCCGCTCCAAGGTCAGTCAATCAACAACTTTTGGAACCCCATGTGCCTGAATAAATAAGCTAACAAAGCTTAACACAAAGACCCGAAGTCAGAATAGTCAGTTTAAGTCAGTTTATTAAGGGAATGAGGCTTTCGCCCTTGAGCTCCCTATTCATATCGATAAACAGAAATAAAGTCATCAATTACACCAGCAAATGCGAAAAGTTAAAAAATTAGCGGTAAGTGTGAGCTAGGCGCAAACTGCCGCCGCTAAAACAATCATTATTATATGTACAGTAGGTTCTCAACAAATGAGCGTCTAGTCTGCACTTAAAAGATTTGACACTTTCGGAAAGAACGACGGCATCAGGGAGTCCATTCCATGTCCCGATGACCCTGTGAGAGAAGGCGTTCCGTCGGACGTCCGAATGAGCCCGCTTCCTTTGCAGTTTAAACGGATGACCACGCAGACGGTCAGTCCGGGCCAATTCAAAGAATTCATCAAAGCCTAGGGCACACTCACGGCTTCTGACAATCCTGTAGGTTTGAATGAGATCGCCGCGCAGTTGCCTGTAATTTAGAGGAAACAGATTTAGTTCGGTCAGCCTGGTTTCGTAAGGCAAATGATGAAGATTCTTGACCATCTTCGTAGCCATCACCTGTACTCTTTCCAGTCGTTGGTAATCTTTCTTCAACCACGGTCGCCATGCCTGGACTGCATACTCTAAGTGAGACCGGACGAATGCCCCATAGGTTTTTCCGAACAGCTCCTTGTCGATCTGCACAAATCCTCGCCTCAGCGCAAATAACACCCTTATCGCACTTTTGGCTGCCCTTTGACACTGTGATGATGGTTCCAGCGAGGAGGTCATTAGGACGCCCAGGTCTTTCTGTTCCACAACATTTGAAAGGGGCTGCCCACCAAGGACGTATTGAAAGGAATCGTCCTCCTTACTGGTCCGTCTGGTGCGGAGTCTCAGGACCACACATTTATCCACATTAAAATTGAGGAGCCAGCGAGCTGACCAACTGTTCAGGCGGTTAAGACTGTCTTGAAGCGCGTGCCTGTCTTCGTCAGATCTGATGGGTCTCCATAGCTTAACATCGTCAGCAAACATGATGGCGCTGCATCCCAGGTCGTCGACGCAGTCGTTAATGTAAACCAGGAATAGCAACGACCCTAAGACGGAACCCTGGGGTACTCCACTTAGAACGGGGGTAGGAGTTGACCTTGAGGTCTCAATGCACACGGTTTGCGATCTCCCGGTAAGAAAATCTGTTATCCATGTCAGCAGCCTTCCTCTTATCCCAATTTCAGACAGTTTTTAGATTAGGCGTTTGTGTGGGAAGCTGTCGAACGCCTTCTTAAAGTCTGTATAAATGACATCGACCCTACCATCCTCGTCCAGTGCGCGAGTCCACTGCTCCGTCGAGAGCAATAAACTGGAAAGGCACGAGCGGTTCTGTCTGAAGCCGTGCTGCAGGTCTGAGATTAAATGGCCCTGCTCCAGGAACTCCATTGTTGCTTTCTTAACTATGGCCTCCATTATTTTACAGCAGATACAGGTTAGACTAACAGGCCGGTAATTGTTAGCATTAGTGCGAGCCCCGCCCTTGTATATCGGAAAGATATTTGCTGTCTTCCATTCCGTGCGCCAGTGGTCTGGAGAGTTCATTCGCCAGTTCCTTCAAGAATTTGGCTGGTACATTGTCCGGACCCGAGGACTTTGCTTCTTTGAGATTTTTCAGCTCCCTTTCCACGACAGCTGTTGGGAAGAGTATGGAGTCAAGCACGCGACCAGCAGTCTCAACAGCATTGCTAGCACCGCGACTGCGAAACTCTGTTTCCCTAGTAAAAACCGAGGCAAAATTCTATCCTAAGTGTTCGGCTTTCTCGGTGTTCTCAGTGATCTCTACACCATTACCATCCTTCAGCACTGCGACCGGGTCCTTATTTTTCAGTCAACTGTTAAGATAGTGAAATAAAATCTTAGGTTTCTGTTCAGCCTGTCAGATAATTTTGGATTCATACTCCTTCCGTGCCTGACGGATACATTTTTTGACGGCATTTCGTTGACGACGAAATTCTTCGAAATGCGCTGGTGACGCAGTAATTGAGAAATTGAGAGTCATCTTTCGCTAAACTATTCATAAACCTACTTCCCGATTTCCCACCCTACTTCGAAAACCTCTATTTGATAGTTGCCTCTTACGTGTTAGGTAGTTGTACAGGACAGAATAAGAAGTGAAGGTGTTGAGTACTTTGGGAGCTTAAAAATGAAATAATTCTACCTATGGATGGAGGGAGTACGCCTGTCTCGAGTTGCATTGTTATGAGAATAAGTGAGAGTACCGAATGAAGGAGCTAAGACAGTTTTACCGACACAAGCGAAAATGCGAGTTCCAGGGGCTAGTTGGTCAAAAGAAGCGATCGCTGGAACAAGGGCGTTACCCGCCTGACGTTTCGGATGCTCATTTGAATCCACCATCGGAGACAGTGACAGAAAGGGGTAACTCGTGCACACAAAGTTGCAGTATTCATAGGATGCAGTCGCTATGCTACCGCATACCTACAGCAATTAACCGTGCTCCCTTTATCAAGGACTGTTGCCCGCTGGTGCGCTAATTCCTTGATGGCCGGCATGCAAGTTGTTAATCGCTGACATCTCATCACCCGTGTTGGATGCTGGCGTGATGATTGCTCGGCCATCTGGCTCACCGGCTTGCACGCGCCTCGAGTGGTCAATTACCTTGGCCAGCCTATGCCTCAACACAGAATATGGAGTGGGGATGCCGTAGCAATTGTTGATCGACTGAGGTCCCGTGATCCATGACTCAAGCAACACGCGATTATTCCCTCTCGCGAGGATTTCGGCTTCATCAACCTTGAATGTGTGGCCAGACCTCGTCGAATGGACCGCAACATGAGAATTGGCGTCATTTCTCCGTACCGCTGCCACGTGTTCGGCAATTCGCCTTCGGAGCAGTCTTCCAGTATCTCCGACGTAGTTTCTTTGTCCGCAACTGCACGAGATCCGGTAAACGACTCCAGATGTTTTTTGCCGTGGCAGTGGGTCTTTTGGTCTCATCACCTGACGCCTCATGGTGGCCTTCGATCTGTGTGTAACTCCAACCCCAAGAGGTGCAAGAAGGCGGCTAACGACCTCGGAGACGCTCTTGATGTACGTGATCGCTCGTCAAAATTTGAGATCGTCACGGTTTTGTCGCTGGTCTCTTTTGCGCATACACCGGTTGACGAAGTTGCGCGGGTAACCATTTCCTCTGAAAACCCGTCAAAGATATTGGAATTCGGCAACCTTGTCTTTCGGTTCACTGCAGTGCGTTTCAACACGCCGATATAGCGTTCTTACGCAATTGCGTTTGTGGTTGATTGGGTGGTTACTGTTGAAGTTAAGTATTTGCACAGTGTTCGTCGCTTTTCTGAACACTTTGGTCTTTAGGCCACCACAGTCTTTGCGACAGATGAGGACATCAAGCAATGCCAGCTGGTTATTTTCTCCCTCCTCCATCGTAAATTGTATGTCCTGGAAGGCGCTATTGAGACGTTTTTTGAACGTTAGCACCTGATCCCGTTCGATGACGGCGAAGGTATTGTCCACATACCGCGCCCAGAATTTCGGTCTGCGGTGTTGGAAGACCAGCAACTCCAACGGCTGTAGGACCGCCTCGGCGATAAATCCCGAAATCTACCAGCCCGTTGGTGTTCTCTTCGCTTGCTCGTAGATTGTGCCGTCAAACGTGAAGTACGTTCTGAGACAGAACTTTAGGAGCTGAAGGACTTGGCATGTCCGAGACGATTCTCCGTTTCATTGTATTCGTTTCGTAGGAGTAGCTCGACGGTCTCGATTTCCAGATCTTGGTGGATAGAAGTAAAAAGGGACGTGACATCAAAAGATACCATGACATATTTTGGCAAGAGACTTACTCATTAAGCTATTCCAGGAATTGTGTTGAGGAGAAGTGTGTTGGAGAAGTTTTGTCCGAGGTGAAACAAGATGCAATCTTTTTTCTAGAAATTAAAGTTATTTTCATTTTTCGTGGCACGGTCGAAAATTCGGCTTCGAATTAATGGATTTGCGAAGGTTTACATGCATGTTCTTTAAAGCAGAGGAGAAAAGGCAAACTTAGATTTAGAATAATCTAGCATGATCAATCGAGTGTATCTAATTCTGTCAAAGACAAAACGTTTCGTATTACATCTGGTGTATTGTTGCCGCATGATCTCCGGTGTTTAATATTTATTCAGCTTTCTCCTGGAATTTATTGCTAAAGGCCGCGGCCAATTTGCCTTTCATTCCCTTCTTCCCGCCAGTTACTATGGTTAACACTTCATATCGCCTTTTTGTCAATGTTGCAGTCGACATCGGAGTCACTATTAAAGGAACCACTGGCCACCCTAACACCTCAATTTTCCTTTCGAAAGACAAAAATGTTTTCCCCAGTCAATTTGTCGAATCTCGGTCGGCTCCATTTATTCGGTTACGGAGAATATTTACACAGGAAAAGACATGGTCGCAGTTGCCAGGCGATGCAATGAATATGATTTGGCCGGCGTTACCTTCTCATTACTCAAGAAAAGAGTTCGGGTATTTTGCCCGCTGCATCTCTTTGATTTTCATTCAGAATGAGTTATTTCTTGAAATTTAAAACTTATCAGTTTATTGTCATTACGCCAAAATACCCGAGGATGAATGCTACATGATGCTAGTTTCCACTTTCATCAGTTTGAGCAGTGTCTTGTCAGCACAAATAGTCAGATTGGGCGGTTTGTATAGGATCGGAATGTTCTGGTTTCATGATCCTTGCGTCTAAGGTTTTGGACATACATTCAAAATTTTCAGCAAAAAATTGGCTCCATTCACCTTTTGTAGCGATGCTTTGGCTGACGTCGTGCAGATAACCCACACGCGCATAGCTCATTTTCCACTGCCTGCCTGTGTGTGCGAAGACCTTACTGAGATCAGACTTATTCCCGTTTCCTCAATGCTTCTAATAGTATGGAAAGGACATTATGCCCGATTGGAAAATCTGCTGCAGATGGTTAACTAGAATGCTGAACAAGCACCTGACCCAGAAAGTTATTGGCTCTTCTTTAAGGACGTAATTCAGTACTTATGAGAGAGCTGTTGGCCACTTAAGAGGAAACCACGCACTTCCCGACCACAGTGGATGGCGTCGGAAATAGAGAAAAACCTTAGATTGAAAAGAAGACTTGGGAACAAGTACGCCAGATGTCAACAACTTGAGCATTTCACTTATTTTATAAAACAGAGAAATACATATAGGAACCTGCTGAGGATTGAACGCACAGAATTTGAGTCAAAACTACTCAAAAATATCCCGCAAAATTTCGAAAAATTCTTTGGACATGTGGATAAGGCGAAACGCAGTCAAGACTGCCTTCCCTGCCTAAAGGATTGCCTAGGAAATACGTTGTCTGATAATTCAGACAAGGCAAACCTGTTATCCGATTTCTTTACGTCTGTGTATACCGAGAAGTTGGCTTTTTATGATAGAGTTTACTCCCCTCCCAATTTTCAGATCAAAAAATACAAGTAGCGGCCTTCACAACAGACAAGATAAGGAAAACTTTGGGTCAACTACAGCCCACTAAATCCCCTGGTCCGGACAGCGTACTCGCAAAAGTCCTGAATGAACTCTCATACCAACTGGCCTCTCCGTTATCCAAGATCTTTGGAACTTCGATGGAGACCGAGGCTCTGACTGGAAGGAAGCAAATATAAGCTCCATAAATATAAAGGTGGCGAGAGAACAGCCCCAAATATTCTCAGACCAGTGATGGAAAAGGTAATAAAAACGGAGGTGATGTGGCATCTTTACGAAAACAACTTTTTCAGTTTGCATCAGCATGGATTTCGAAGGGGTTGATCCTGCCTTACTAACCTGCTAGTATCCACGGAGAGCTGGAAAAAATCAATTGAACTGGGTTTATCAGTGGACGCCGTGTACAGTGACTCAAGAAGGGCTTTTGACAGTGTTCCACACAGACGACTTACATTTAAGCTACGTCAAATGGGCGTGAATGGAAATCTGGTGAAATGGTTAGCCGATTTTTTACGGGCAGATCTTAGCGTATGTGTATCAGAAACGCTAAATCGGTATGGGCATCCGTCCACAGTGGCGTTCCGCAGGTGAGCGTTCTGGGTCCAATTCCGTTTTTAATATATGTGGACGACTGCCTGGACTGTCTAAACTGCGAGCGCGTAATGTTTGCCAATGATCTCGAATTGTGGAAATTAATAGAGAGGCCGGAAGACTCTGCACAGTGACAAGACAATCTGAATCGCTTACAACGATGGTGTGATGAGTGGTGTCTTAACCTCAACCTTAACAAATGCTAACATATCCGACTACGATCTAACAACAGGAGACCGTTGATATTTGATCCTCGCTACTTTATAGGAGGTCACCAACTCGAATCAGTCAAGGAGTCAAGAGACCGCGGTGTGTGGCTGACGGTAACTCTAAAACCATCGTCTCACTGCGCCAAGGTATCAAAGAAAGCTATGGGTATCCTAGGCGTCATCAGAAGATCCTTTCTCAATTTTGACGAAGAACTTTTTGGCCGAGTATTTGGGGCATTCGTTCGACCAGTGTTGGAATATTGTGTTCAGGAATGGTGTCCCTGGACGAAACAAGATTGCATTCTACTGGAGAACGTACATCGAAGAGCAACCAAGCTGGTCGGCGGATGAAGTTGCTTGCCTTATGAGAGACGTCTGGAAAAGCTAAACATATTTTCTCTCTCTTATGAGCATTACAGAAGAGAGATGATCATGGCCTTCAGGATCGTCAGAGGGCTAGACTGTGCTCTTCAGTTTAACGATTTCTTCGAACTGGCGCGAACGACCAATCTTCGAGGCCACCAATACAAATTGAAGATAAAATATGCCAAACTTCAAGTTGGGGCCAAATTCTTCTCTCATCAGCCGGTTGGGGGAACTTCGTTGTCTTGACGGAAAACGTTCAGGCCCTCAACAAAGAGTTGATAAATTTATGCCTGATTGTCAAACATTTACTCAATATCAATGGCTGGCATAACTGTTATGTGAATATGTGCATTGTTTTCATACGTCTATCTGTAAATATGGTTTTCCAAGGCTCTGCCTATATCCCTCTTATACACTGAAATATACCGAAAAGTATGAGGACGCGGAAGAAGTTAGTGTGTTTGGACAGCTTTCTAATAAGTCTTAGATCCGTTGATCTTCATTTTTATCCAGAGGTGAACCCACATCTGTGGTCTCATAGTCGTCGGACTTATCTGTTTCTGGCAACATCCTAATGGCTTATCTTGGTGTCCACTATGACTCTCACTCGGATTCCGTATCAGAAATTGCACTTGAGCATCCAGTTACTTTGACTGCGATCCCCTGTGTTTGGAATGCTAGAGTTAGCAATGGTTTCCGTAAATGAACATAATTCATTAGGAGCCTGGGATTTTGAGAGACTAAGCTGACTCGCACTTCCGGCCTCTCGACCTTGCTCTTGTGTCCGGCATGTTGATGTGGGCGTCATTTCTTATTTCTGGGGATGTTCTTTTTATCAATCCCAGATATTCTATCCTAGTTTGATAAGCGGAGGTCAGAACAGATAAATATGTTTAATTAGTCGATCCCTGTGGCAGCAGCTGGAGGTGTGCACAATCACTGACAGCCACGGCCCTCAGACCGGGTCCTGTGTTTGGGAAGGAAAAGACAGAGGGTAATAGAGATAACGGTGTATCCAGGACAGAATAGCTGAAGTCTAAGTTCTAGTAACAAGCCAGCCGCCGAGGCTCGCTGTGACTGGCGTCCAAGTGATTTGAGTCAAAGTATGTCCGTATTTACCTTGAAGTTAATTGGAATGTTCAGATGGGTATAAATAGCCCAACATGAAGGCAGCATTATCCAGGCCGCACAACGTTAGACAAATAACAGCCACTAGGGCATAAGTGAAAGTATGACCTAGAAATGGAAACCCTGTTGCAGCAGACGCCGGGAGTAGGGTCGCCACATCTCATTTTCTATCTAATAAGATCTGCATGAGGTCAAAAAACCGGAGCACATTTTTCCTCTACATTTGATATCCTTTGACGTTCAGAAATTTTGTCTACCTAATAGGAGATGTCCGAAAGGTATAGCACCGAGCACAGCAACAATCTGGACAGATGTTTGCGCCTAACTCACTATTTTTAGTCCGGCCGCAGCAGCTGGATAGCTAATTGGCACTCCCGATCGCCTACGCTCTCAAATACTCGGATTCGAATCGTACTAAGGTGCTGTTCTTCGAATTGTTCTACGGCTCGATATTTGTCACTTTCCATTTTCAAGAATATTTGAAGATTCTGCGGAATAGCTTAAAAGAATATGGAGGGGGGGGGGGGAGGCGGGAATTAGCAGATGAAATGCAAGAAAAGATGTCAAAGCGCTTTAGTTGTCTGAAATTCTCGTAGATCAAGGAAAGGAGAAGATAAAAAAGAGCCAGATGGAGATGTGTGTATTCTTGGAAAGATCTCACGTAAAATGTTAAAGATAGGTGTAGTAACGGAGCGAACAGGCTTCTAGATGCTTTCAAACAACGACAATATTCGGTAAACGACAATTTCAAAGGAGGTAAAATAGCTGGGGATTGATGATCAGAAATCAATTTTCGAGGCGTGCTGTCTTATATGCAGTACCGAGGATCCCCATTCAAATTTTTTATGTGACTTATTGTGTATTATTCTTGGCGAAGCCTCCGAAGATGGGAGGCGATGTCTGACTTAGCATGTATCGTGACTTCTGGTGAATCACACTTAGCTTAGAGTCATATGGCACAAGCCACATTTTACGACTCATTCGACTAGCTGAAAATGCATTACATTTTGAGCCTTATAAACCAAATGGGTATGTAATGCTTTTATTGAACTATGTATCCTATGTGGTAAGCCTACTTAACGAGAAGGCAAATCCCCTTCTACCTGTGGAGTACTGAGGCATCCAAATCCACAGATTAACGAGAAGTAAAGTGTGTCTGTGGTAATCTGAAATGTTGCAAGACGTTATTTAACGACTGAAGGGGTTGACAAAGTTTGCCGTAGGGTGTGCGGACAGCACAGCTGCCGCAAGGCGATTTGCTCGATTTGCGCGGTTTGAATTTTGAGGAGCAAGAATGACATTTTCAATCGAGTTCCTCACTGGAAACAGTTGGTCCGGCATCAGAAATTGGATTCTCAAACGCATTGTTGCCTACTACCCTCAACCTTGCTGTCATCGTTGCCCTCATCGTACGACTAGGACACTTTTCTGAAATTGCTGGCAATCTGAGCGTAACCAACACAGCCTACAAATCCTTC